>RXON01004611.1:0-47222 GCA_009667805.1 Leptobrachium leishanense | reverse complement strand
TTTGTTCTCTCTTTTAGCCCTGGTAATTTTTATCAGTTAAAAAATTGTTTTACTAGAAAGTTTTCTTATGCCTTAAAGAACCATATGCAACTAAAATGACATCAATTGGTTTTGTAATACAGTAGTAAATGTTTCTTTTGTGAATTCTTCATTGACACAATTATTCAACCCCTTAAAGACTACCACTCTGAAGAACAGAGGTTCATTCAAGTGTTTTCAATCAGGTATTGAAAACACCTGTGGATGTCACGGAGCAGCAATAAAGCATAATAAGCACCAATTAGGCAGCTTTAAAATGACTGTGATACTCCGCTCCTTCTAGACATTTACTGGTGTGGTTACAAACATGGTGAAGTCAAGAGAATGATCCAGGAAGACAAGAGAAGAGGTGATTACTCTTCACAGGAAGGGCAATGGCTATAAGAAGATTGCAAAGATGTTAAACATACCAAGAGAGACCATAGGAAGCATCATTCGCAAATTCAAGGCAAAGGGCACTGTTGAAACGCTACCTGGTCGTGGCAGAAAGAAGATGCTGACTTCGACTGCTGTGCGCTACCTGAAGCGTAGAGTGGAGAAAAGTCCCCGTGTGACTGCTGAGGAACTGAGAAAAGATTTGTCAGATGTGGGTACTGAAGTTTCAGCTCAGACAATACGGCGCACACTGCGTAATGAAGGCCTCCATGCCAGAACTCCCAGGCGCACCCCCTTGCTGTCCTGCAAAGAATAAGAAGAGTTGACTGCAGTATGCCAAAAGTCATGTGGACAAACCACAGAAGTTTTGGGATAGTGTTCTGTGGACTGATGAAACAAAATTAGAACTGTTTGGGCCCATGGATCAGTGCTATGTTTGGAGGAGGAAGAACAAGGCCTATGAAGAAAAGAACACCTTGCCTACTGTGAAGCATGGCAGGGGTCAATTATGCTTTGGGGCTGTTTTGCTTCTGCAGGTACAGGGAAGCTTCAGCGTGTGCAAGGTACCATGAATTCTCTTCAGTACCAGGAGATATTGGATGTCAATGTGATGCAGTCCGTCACAAACCTGAGGCTTGGGAGACGTTGGACCTTTCAACAGGACAATGATCCCAAGCATACCTCCAAGTCCACTAGAGGATGGTTGCAGATTAAAGGCTGGAACATTTTGGAGTGGCCATCGCAGTCACCTGACTTAAATCCGATTGAGAACCTCTGGTGAGACTTAAAGAAAGCAGTTGCAGTGCGCAAGCCTAAGAATGTGACTGAACTGGAGGCTTTTGCCCATGACGAATGGGCAAAGATACCCGTAGATCGCTGCAAGACACTTGTGTCAAGCTATGCTTCACGTTTAAAAGCTGTTAGTACAACATCCTTTTACAGTTATAAGTACTAAGATTGAATGTCACTTGGGGGTTGAATAAAACTGATAATGATGTGAGCACAGAAAAGACATTTGTGGTTATTTCATTATAAATGTTATGTTATATTTGTCTGACCTACACGTGCCTCTTTGATTTAATTGTAAGCAAGATCACTGAATGATCAAAATCAATGTCAAACTGGCCAAAACACTCAATTTCAGTGGGGGTTGAATAATTTTGAACACAACTGTATATGCACATAATCACTATGAGCAGATTGTTTCCACTATGAAATCTGCCTGGAAATGTATAGGTTTGTTCTTGACATATATACGTACAGCGCTGCCTTACATCTTACCTTGGTGGGCAAGTCAGCTACTTGGTTATGAATGAACAGTTGTTTTTCTGTATTATATGAGATTTTTCTTTAAGCTCAAAGAATTCAGAGCTAATGGAGAAGAGCTAGGACTCAAGATGAGGTTTGCCTTGATTGGGGGGGGGGGTGATCTTATATTTTACCTGGCCATTTAAAATAGGCAGTTTCTGTGCTTTGTTTAGCATTGGGGTCTGGGATTTAAAGTGCAGGTTATGTTTTCGTTTTCATTTTCTCATTTAGAAATGATTGATAAGTAGATACAGAGATACAAAAAAGATAGGACGCAGATTAATAGCTAGATGTAGATATATGTGCAGTGAGAAAAATTGTCCTCACTACCAAAATAGAACCTCGTTAAGCCTACTTCCGCCAAATGAGGAAGACTGAGTTTTAAAAGCACAATTACAGGTCAAAATTATAATATTAAACACATCATTCATTGTAACAGTAAAGGGGTTATTTTATTGCAGTGTCCTTGTGGAGGCCAATATATTGGTAGAACTGCTAGAGAATTATAAACTAGAAAATTGCAACATCTGGGCAATATTCGATGTGGAAAGACATCTAGTTCTAGTTCACTGCAATAATTGTTGTCATTTTGATTTTAATCAATATATATATTGTGATACAGCAACCACTCAGGATTCTTGGTTCCAGCCAAACAACACGGTGTTCTAGGGTAAACACAGTCGTAAACTTGAAGTTGTGCAAAATGAGAGCCCTGTTTATTCCATATGCAAATGCCACACTGGTCTTGAATCACAATTGCAGGTGATTTAAACAAAACAACTACAAATCAAAGCCTAGCTCAATTAGAGCATTTACTATACATACAGCACGCCTAACTATCTAGAAACATAATCTAATAAAGCAAAAAAAAAAAACAGCATTTCTTTAGAAGTGTTACTTACTGCTCCCCACCCAGCGCCCACAGAGTCCCAGGAGATGGATAATACCAAATAAGTGGGTTAATCTCATTAAAACAGGAATTAGGTTTGTTTAGGAAGGGACCTGCCATATGGAGTACTGATGTTGTGGAAGACTTAAACATCTTATGATCATAATATGTAACCAAATCGCCATCATTGTTCCCTTAGTTAAATGATTTTATACATGTGTTATTATATCTAAGGGGAGTACACTGTATAATGTATGAGATATTTATTTATTGTTTATATTGAAAAGATTGTTTGCACCAGGGGATATTCCTGGAACTTCATGGACAACAATTCTAAGACAATTTGATCTATCGCAAACTTAACTCATGGTTGCTAGTGAATAAATGTAACAAAATGTTAACGCAGGAAAAATTATTTCTACTCCATACTGGTATCATCCAGAGGTAAATTTTGATTAGAGCAAGCAAAATAAATTATTAAAATACATATAATTCTTAATTTCAAGAGCAGGTTAATCCCCCTCTGGTTTTGATTCATGAGAGGTACAAAAAAATTATAACAGTTTTATTGTGTACTAAGCTTAATTATATGGTGCATCAAAAATAATTCTGCTGCTTGCACTCACATTTAATGGAGTCTGCCGTGGTTCTGGACTATGCAACCATAGGTGTTTTGCCAGTCTTCTAGGTATCCATGCAACCATTTTCACGATAGCTGTTTCAGATCCTCACTGCGCTCCAATTCATCATTTAAAAGACAGAGCTGCCCAACCTAGCGCAACTCCATTATAAGTAAAACAAGAGATTTACAGATACCTATAAGACATACATTTTATAAATGCTTCTTTGGGTTTTAGATTAAACCTGATGAAAAGAAGAATACACAAAACAGTGCATTTGGGATAGTAATGGAATATTTTACATCAGATCACTGCTTGCACGGCAATCTTAGAAATAATGATGATGATGTCCAACTGCAACAAAACTGTACTACTTTTAAATTTTGGGACTCGTTGTGATCATTACTGGCTGAGGAAGCTCTTGAGAGGAGCAAAATACATTCTGGTATTTATACAAAAACAGTTTACAGCTCTTGCAGGACTTTACCAAGCATCACTGCCTGCAAGCTTGGATCCCACACACAGTGGGCCATATTACATACTTAACGCTGACGTTAGTGCTCAGCTGTCTGAGCGTTAATGTTAGGTTATAAGGCCCTAGTGCGGGTCACCCATATTACATTCCGAACGCTAACGGGTTAAAAATCTGTTAGCGATTCGGAGCTTGTGATTTTCAGTGTGAGATTACTGTACTTTACGCTCCCTATACTTTACATGGGGAGCGCAAACTGTTAATTAGCGTTAGGATTCCAAAGTCCTAACGCTAATTACGCCTCGCTGCGGTTAACTCAAAAGTTAACCACAGATAGGAGCTGGTGCTAACTGATTCCGCTTCTGCTCGTTAGCAGTTCCTCTTTAGCGTTCCTCGTTAGTGCCCCCATTTTAGCGTTAAAAACATGATATGGCCCAAGATGCAGCCAGCTGTGAGACTGAGAAGTAGTGTGGGGTCCGCTTACGATAATGCCTGAAAGAATCAAAATCATATTGCATTTCCCTTCTTTTGTGATTCATCAATTACTGCAATTAGTTCAGAATTGAATTGTGATTTGTGTGAATATGGTGCAAATATAAGTTTCTGGGTTGAAAGGTTCTAAACTCTAGAATTTGTTTGTCCCTTATCTTGCACAATTACAAATGGTGTCTGAGTTGTAACTATGCAAGCAGAAATTACCTTTGTGTAAAACAGTACATTTGATAAAGATAGATAAAAAAAATGGTCAGATATCCTGCTTATTGTGATTTTTGGGGATCATAATGAGATTATGAGAATGCAGGTTCCAGAAAAAAACCAAATAGAATATAAAAATAATATCTGTATGTAGCAAAATGCCTGTGTATGGAAATTACAGTAACTCTTTCTATTTATATTGTATAGAGATTTTCAGTCATTATAACAAACACAATCTTATCTGATCTGGCAACCCTAATGTAAGGTCATTGGAGATGGAAATTATTGGTGTTGGTTGGCAATGAACTCTAGATTAAAGTTGACTTCCGTGAATTCTTCCCCTTTTTTATAGTTTCATTGGAACCTAGCATTGCCAAATTGGCCATGTTTTCCTGGACACCTAATTTATTTATGCTGATAAGCAGTGCATAAAAAATGCAACCGTGCAGCAGGCAGAATTCATATGCTAAGCGCAAGAAAGAAAAAAAGAATCCGAGGTGGCCTGCCTTGGTTTCCTACCTGCAGCATATGAATTATACATGTTGCAGGCCAGGAATTTTCCCTCTGATCTCCTCTACATAAAATAGTAATGTGTCCAGGAAAACATGGCAGGTCTGGCAACCCTAATCTAGCCACAATTCCCACTGAGATGACATTATGTTATGAACAAATAGGCCTATACCACACAGATCACATGACACTTCCAAAAACCCTATGGACTCTGTGGGGTATACCAGTGGTAGTGGCATACCACTGCCACTGTGCAGCACCATTGCAGATAATAATTTGTGGACTGGAGCAATTATGAGTCCATTCACTAGTAGAACTGATTTCTTGTGATCACTTGTATTTGTGCCAGTTTTAGGCGACAACAAATAAATAATAGCTTGCCCTAGCTAACATCAATTTATCCTATCCACTTTCTAGCATTTCCAATTATCTTTTCATATTAGAGCCTTCTACTGCTACCATGTGATATACAGTTGTGCTCTCAAAAGTTTGCATACACTGGCAGAATTCATGAAATTTTGGCATTGATTTTGAAAATATGAGCGAATGTGCCAAAAAAACTGTCTTTTATTTAAGGATAGTGATCATATGAAACCATTCATTATCACACACTTGTTTGGCTCCTTTTCAAATCATAATGATAGCAGAAAAAAATCACCCAAATGATCCTGATGAAAAGTTTACATGCCCTGAAATGTTTGGCCTTGATACAGTCACACAAGGTGACACACACAGGTTCAAATGACAATTAAAGTTAATTTCCCACATCTGTGGATTTTTAAATTGCATTTGTTGTCTGTGTATAAATAGTCAATGTTTGTTAGCTCTTACGTGGATGCAATGAGCAGACTAGATACTGAGCCATAGGGAGCAGAAACAAACTGTCAAAAGACATGCATTACAAGGTAATGGAACCTTATAAAATGGAAAAGGATATAAAAAGATATCCAAAGCCTTGAAAATGTCAGTCAGTACTGGTCAATCACTTAATAAGAAGTGAAAAATGTGTGGATCTCTTGGTACCAAGACAAGGTCAGGTAGACCATGGAAGATTGCAGCCACAACTGCCAGAAGAATTGTTTGGGATAGAAAGAAAAACCCACAGGGGAAATGCAGGCTGCTCTGGAAAAAGACAGTGTGGATGCTTCAAGGAGCACAATATGATGACACTTAAACAGAAATGATGCTACATGGTCAAGTTGCAAGAAAGAATCCTTTTCTGAGCCAATGCCGCAAAAAATCCTGGTTACAATATGCTTGACAACACCTTGGCACGCCTCACAGCTTCTGGCACACTGTAATTTAAAGTGATGATACCAATATAGAGCTTTATGGTCACAACCATAAGCGCTATATTTGGAGAGGGGTCAACAAGGTCTATAGCAACAAGAATACCATCCCCAAGGTGAAGCATGGTAGCAATTCACTGATGATATAGGGCTTCTTAGTTCTAGAGGCACAGGGAATCTTCTGATAATTGATGGCAAGATGAATGCAGCATGCTATGAGAAAATACTGGCAGACAATTTGCATTCTTCTGCATGAAAGCTGCACATGGAACGCTCTTGGACTTTCCAGCATGACAATAACCCTAAGTACAAGGCCAAGTTAACCCTTCAGTGGTTAAAACAGAAAAAGGTGAAAGATCTGGAGTGGCCATCACTGTCAGCTAACCTTAATATCTTCAAGCCACTCTGTGGAGATCAAGCAGTTCATGCAAGACGACCAAAGACTTTGAATGACCTGGAAGCATTTTACTAAGATGAATGGGCAGCTATACCACCTTCAAGAATAAGGGGCCTCATTGGCAAACAGACTGAATGCTGTAATTGATGGTAAAGGAGGCAATACCAAGCATTAAGAACTAAGGGTATGCAGACTTTAGAACAGGGGTCATTTAATTTTTTATATTTGTTGCCTTGTTTTGTTTTATGATTGTGCCATTCTGTTATGACCTACAGTTTAATATGAATCCCATGAGAAATAAAATAATTGTGTTTTTCCTGCGCACTCATGTTTTCTTTAAACATGGTACATATATTACCAATTCTCCATGGGTTTGCAGTCTTTTGAGCACAACTGCATGTTATGTATGATATGTATAGTTTGGGCATTTGGTTTTACATACATTTTGCGCCCATTCATGCTTACCAATTTGGCAGGGAGGGGGCTAAATCCCTGGGGGCCGAGTAAGTTGTTAAAAGCGATTACTGGTGGCGTAATCCCAATACTTTATTTTTTTCTAAATAACATTTTTATTTTCATATTTTTTTGATATTAGGTAGGGGCAGCAGAATTTGGAATACCTAGGGCAGCAAGAAGCCTGAATACACCCTTGTTTCCATCCAATTAATTAAAATGTAATTTATCTTAAATGTACGTATAACAGAGTTTTTATGTCTATATAGTAATACTTATGGAAGAAAGCATTATGATTTAGATTATGTATTATACAGGAAAACAGTAATATTGTGAACTCCAGTATTAACTTTATGAAACAGTGTGGGAATCTGTGCATCCATTTATTCATATATTATATTATGTATTTTCATTAGTATGCTGTTAATGAGTTGGAGGACTGAAATTAAACACTGCACTGCTGAGCCATGTCACCGCCATGTGCCGATTTCATTATTACCATTTGTAGATGCTATTTGAAGTTAGGCTTTATTATAGAATCCAGACATATTATTTATGAAAAAAATCAGTGATTGTCATATTATGTGTTCATGTCATATCATGTCAGATTGCTCAAACAAAAAGTGTAAGTTTCCAAATAGACTTTTAACATTTGCTGAATGTAAAATTATTTTACTATAGTTTATTATCCAAACCTTTGTGGTTGTATATTTATGGGGTAGTCTATTTAACAAAAAAAAAAATTTAAAATTAGAACCTATTACTACATTTTTCTATGGAAATGTGCATTTTAACCAAAACTGAAAAAAGGCTGAATTTTTCTGTATTAGGTGCATTGCATTTCATAAATAACTCAACTATGTATAAAACACTGAACTTGCTCACAGTGTGGGAAATCAGAAGTTGAGTAATGGCTGTGGCATTGTTTATTTTATACATGAGAAGTGGGCAATCCCATTGCCTTAGAAAAAGATGGGGGTTCCATTTTTTTTATTCACTTCCCTTGACCTTCTGGGGTAAATAGAATGGAGATACGGTGGTCCAAAAGACATCTGCCTCACCCCCACCAGCTAACTGGCTGACCGGCTTGTATTTTAGATGACAACTGTGGAATTATGTATTGTGTCATTAGCTCCACGTTTGCTCCTGGTGTGGAATTGAGTAGGTGAGTTATTGCAGTGATGTTGATCAGTATATAACTGAAATGTGATCAATGTTGCTGCATTAGGAAAAAAATAAATTTTATTTAAAAAATTTATTTTTACAAAAACACAGGAATGTGTCCAGACTCTGACCTTTCCAATGACATCTCACTTAAGCTTGTGAGGTGCATGGGACCATGAATACAGGATTCCAAAGGACCCTTGTGTCTCTTACAATGGAATTTCCCTAATCAGGCAGGGGTTGTCCATTCTGACATCACTACACCCTTGCATGATGACATCAGTGGGCAGGGGGACGTTGCGCAGCCATAACTGACATCCAAGTTGTCAGTCCACTGTCTGAATCGGTGCCAGGGCCGGATTAAGATCGCTATGGGCCTGGAGCTGAATATTTGGTGGCTTTTTTTTGGGAATTTAGTGAAATGAAAACATATTTTAGGTTATTTAATAGTGCAGAATCGGGTATATCTAACCAGGCAGATACTGTGTGAGTAATTTTTCATTCAATTTCAGTCATTTACAACGTGTAAAATTATTTTTTCCCATTTTATCATCCAAACCTTTGTGGTTATATAATCTACTAGGACTTCTTGTTAAAAAATGTGAAATGGGAACCTGTTGCTGCATTTTTCTGAGAAAATATACAATTTTAATAAAAAAATAAAATAAAAGGGAAATATTTCCTTTTTTTTTTCGTTTTGGAGGATGTTTTATGAATAATATGACTATGTATAAAACACTGAACTTGCTCCCAGTGTGGGAAATGAGAAGGTGAGTAATGGCAGTGGTATGCTCATTTTAAACGTGAACAAATGGACAAAGCCATCGCTTTGGAATGAATAATAAATAAAAAAGTGTTGGTTTTTTGTTTAATTTTCTTTTAGATTTTACATGGTCATGTCTGGTATCAATGCAAAGGCCAGGCTCTGCCCTGTCCAATGACACCTCACTTGACCTTGTGAGGTGTAAAGATTAGTAATGCAGGGGTCCAAAGTCCCCCCAATGCTCTTTGCTGCAGTGCAGAGGTTTAGGTTTTTGATGTAACAATTCGTTACGGATCACCTCCACACTTGTTGGTGACATGAGAAATGTGATGGTGAGTTAGTGCAGCATCATTGTTCACTTTATAATTGAAAACTTAAAAATATTGCTGTGTTAGAAAAAAAGAAAAATTTAAATATTTATTATTTTAATTTTATTGTTAAAAAAACCTGGTCATGTCTTGTATCAATGGAAAGGCCATGATCTGGCCTTTCCAGTGATACCTAACATGACCCTGTAGCTGTTATGGAGTTGGAGACACAGAGGTCCAAATGCCCATAAATGCAGACTTACTCTGGTCCTATTCTGGGGCATGGCCCTGGAGCTGCTGCTCCATCGGCCCCTATGTTAATCCGGCCCTGATGGCTGCGATTGGCAATCATGCCGCTCATCTCTGTGGAGACACAGCAATGAGAAACAGACGCTGCCTGCATACAGCGGTGAAATAGACAACATTTGTGTCTTGTCCTCTACAGCGAAAGGGGTTAAACAAACACATAGGAAGTGAGAGGATGTTTATGCTCATCCTTATTTAATAAAGTCTAAGTTACAATCAACACATTTTCCCCTAGTTGAAATCTGCCTTTCAGATATTTACTTGATTACATATTGATTTGCTTTTAATACTTCCTTACATATCCTTTTAATTAGAGATGCCTGTATAGGGGGTTTAGTCTTCAATGGATCGGTAATATCAGTATGGAGGTGCAGACATAATGTTAATGACTGATTTATTTTACTATTTGACTGCTGTTGTAATATAAGGAACCAGGGATCACTGGGTCTGTAAAAAGTATTGTGTATTGCAGGATTTACACGTGTCTCTATTTAATAAGAGCAGTCACTCTGTTGGGCTGGGTCTCAGTCTCTTCTTCTGGTCTATCCTAATATTCCTCTTCTTTTTCTGTGTATGGGTGTGTAACGGTACAAAATCCAGTGCAATGAGACAAAGTGCAATTCAAGTGAAATTTATTAAGCGATAGAGTGTAGAATCCATCATAGATTAGTCAACCCGTAATAAATACATGCAGCACAATGTTCAATGCAGAAAGGTTGAACAAAAGCAGATACCCGCAAAAGAGAATGCTAAGATTGCAGCAAAAAGTCTTTCGATCTGTCACCTCCGCATGTGGTAGACACAGCACTTGTCTACATCAATTTTGCAAAAAGTATAGACAGTAGAAGTGACCCCAGTGTGAAAGGCAGAGAAAATCCTGCAATGAAATACAGAACAAAGACATTTTTATTATCTGATTTACAACTACAATAATGCAGGTTTGTTCAAACAGTTTTGAGTACTTGGCCGCCAAACATCCAGTTACTTTATAAACCTTTCTTTGATAACTGACAATAGTTTGAATTGTTCTTAGTATATTTCAGCTACCCCAAAATCAACAATTCTTTAAATAAATGTTCAAAAGCTGGAAGATAGATCTCCAGCAGGTGACTGAACTCTAGGCTCATAGTCGCCAGTTCGCTCTATCCACCAATATATTGAAGATCCCAAAATATTGAAAGATCAGGCTTAAACAAACATTACTGCAAGTAGGATCTCCAATATCTCAGACAGTAACTCTTCGGTCTCTGTGTCTAGCATGTGGCTGCAGAGTTATCAGAGTTAATAGGAAAGCAATGTATGGCTCTCCATGTAGTTAATCACTCAATGTGTGAACAATATTATAATAATAATAATAATAATTACCACCTCTACGCTGATGACACTCAGATCTACCTCTCTACCCCTGATCTCTCTCCCCCTGTCCTCTCAAAAGTCAGTGACTGTTTATCTGGCATCTCCTCCTGGATGGCCTCCCACCACCTAAAGATCAACATGTCAAAGACTGAGCTCCTACTTATTCCTCCCTCCAATGCCTCCCCACCTCCTGACTTCTCTATCATGGTGGAGGGTATCACCATCTCCCCATCAAACCAAGTTCGCTGTCTTGGAGTTACACTTGACTCTGCTCTTTCCTTCATCCCCCACATCCAGTCTCTTTCCTCCTCCTGCCGATACCAACTGCGTAATATTTCCAGAATTCGGCCATTTCTTACCGCTGTCACCACAAAAACAACTCATACACGCCCTGGTAATCTCCCGACTCGACTATTGCAATAATCTCTTATCTGGCCTCCCTCTGTCCCGCCTCTCCCCCCTACAATCCATCCTGAACGCCTCCGCCAGGCTAATTCACCTCACCCGCCGCTCTGTCTCTGCCGCTCCCCTCTGCGAGTCCCTTCACTGGCTCCCCATCCACTGCAGAATTAAGTTCAAAATCCTTATCCTTACCTACAAAACCCTCACTAACTCAGCGCCCCACTACCTGTCCTCACTAATCACCAAATACACCCCAGCCCGCTCCCTAAGGTCAAACAGTGACCTGCGCCTAGCTTCTCCCCGCATCACCTCTTCCCATGATAGACTGCAGGACTTCACACGCGCAGCCCCCACTCTCTGGAACGCTCTCCCTCGTACTGTCAGACTTTCCCCTAACTTCTCTTCCTTCAAACGCTCCCTTAAAACGTTCCTATTTAGGGAAGCCTACCACCCAACTCACTGACGCAACCATCAATCACTCTCACCTTACAGTCCTCTCCTCCTGTTTCCAACTCCAACCCTCCTAGATTGTGAGTTCCTACGGGAATAGGGCCCTCATCTCCTCCTGTACTGTTTGTCAAATGTTGTTCAATGTATTGTAACCCTGTCTATACTGTGCTTATTGTACAGCGCTGCGGAATATGCTGGCGCTTTATAAATAAAGAATAATAATAATAATAATAAATAATGAGGTCTCCATGTATAGAGCAATGGTGTGAGCGTATGTGTATAAATGAGAGTGAATAATGCTGGATGGTGTTTGTGTTTAGGAAGGGCTGAAGTTCTGGATAGTGTGAGTGTGTGTAACTGATACTTGATTGTTTTCAGTGTGCATTTAAAGGTGTGGTTGTGTTTGCAAATGTGTGATGTCTTAAAACCCTCATATAAAGGACCCAATCAACAGCTAAATGCACAGAAGTGAAGAGTAACTTAAGTCAAGATAGAGTCTCCCATAATGGAATGACAGACACTTCCCCTATCAGTCATGTGAGGCTCTGACTCCATCATATGATGCTCAAGTGGGAGAAAGACCCTAAGCAGCTAGCAATTTTATCTAATTATACAAAAACCTCTACTGCTAAAATGATTTCAAAACCACACCCTTACTGTAAAGTATGGTGAATGTACTTACTGTCAGTGGTGCCGGATGAAATATCAATACGATCTATAGCAAAATAAATGAAAACTGAATTAAATCCCATACTTTATGAAAAGTAATGCAAACAATTGGAAGCAATGAATATGAAATGTTGCAAAAGAGAAATTAAAATAGCTTACCTTCAGCATTTATGGCCACACCGACTGTTGCTGTTTCACCGGCGCTTTTATCAGATCTACCTATAGGTGCACTGCAGTCCTGTAATGGAATGAAAAGTCAGCAATTTATACAAAGAGGCCAATCACAATTTGAAATTATGCCTCTATTTTAACTAGCTGCAATACTGGGAGGCATGTGCAAATAACATGGAAGAACTGAATGCTGAAAATAAGTCCAATTTTCAGTTTTATTTTACAGTCAGGGATAGTAACGCAAGAAACACATGATAACGTGTTATCACATTATGTCTTGTGAATGTCTTTATGTATGCATATATTCATGTCTTTATTTCAAATATTACATCACAGTATACATAATATCGCTAAGAGTTATAGGAATGTTTAGCATTTGACAAAGGGCATTAACATTTGTTGACATTTTATGATGAGAGATTTAATATATTATGAAAGACTAAAATACTGTGTCATGTCT
This sequence comes from Leptobrachium leishanense, assembly GCA_009667805.1. NCBI lineage: Eukaryota > Metazoa > Chordata > Amphibia > Anura > Megophryidae > Leptobrachium > Leptobrachium leishanense. The sequence goes on along the minus strand of RXON01004611.1, from coordinate 34,125 downwards.
GTTGTCATAGAAACATAGAAACATAGAAAAATGTCGGCAGATAAGAACCTTTCGGCCCATCTAGTCTGCCCAATTACATGGATACTTTACCTGGATTTATCTTTTGTTTAGGATAGCCTTATGACTATCCCATGCTTGCTTAAATTCAATTACTGTTTTGGCCTCTACCACTTCAACTGGAAGGCTGTTCCATGTATCCACCACCCTCTCAGTAAAATAATGCTTTCTGATGTTACTTTTAAACCTTTGCCCCTCTAATCTAAGACTATGTCCTCTTGTTTTGCTACTTTGTTTCCTTTTAAATATACTCCCTTCCTCTACCTTGTGGATTCCCTTTACGTATTTAAATGTTTCTATCATATCTCCTCTGTCTCGTCTTTTTTCCAAGCTGTACATGTTAAGATCATGAAGCCTTTCCTGGTAACTTTTCTCCTTCAAACCGTAAATCCCTTTCCTCAGATGTTGAGGTTAGGACTGTATCAAATATTCTATATTCAGCCCTTGGGTTTTTACGTCCCAGGTGCATTATCTTGCACTTATCCACATTAAAACTCAATTGCCACAGCTCCGACCATTTTTTTAGTTTACCTAAATCATTTGTCATTTGGCTGATCCCTCCAGGAACGTCAACCCTGTTGCAAATCTTTGTGTCATCAGCAAAAAGACATACTTTTCCATTAATACCTTCTGCAATATCACTAATAAAAATATTAAAGAGAATGGGTCCAAGTACTGACCCCTGAGGTACCCCACTGGTAACAAGACCATGCGCCGAATAAACTCCATTTACCACAACCCTCTGTTGCCTGTCACTCAGCCACTGCCTAATCCATTCAACAATATTGGAATCCAAGGTCAAAGATTGCAATTTATTGATAAGCCTTCTATGCGGAACAGTATCAAAAGCCTTACTGAAATCTAAATAAGCAATGTAAACTGCACCACCTGTGTCTATTACTGTGTAAATAAAGAAATAATGATTTCCGGTTATTTATTCAATTAGTTTTTTTGTGTCAACAGCATATTGAGTCTGATTATTTTATCGCTCACAATCGCATTTTTTTTTCTGTGCAAGATAATTACCCTTGAGGTGACCTGCTATACATTTGCTTTGTCATCATAAGTGCTGCATGGCTGAAAATCTTTTTCTAAAATTTTAATCAGTGAGCTTGCAATGTCTTAAGGATAGACCAAATCTGATTATTTCCTTGATGGTTGACAGACTCTCTCTTTATAATATAATACAGTCAGGTCCAGAAATATTGGGACATCAACACAATTCTAACATCTTTGGCTCTATACACCACCACAATGGAATTGGAATGAAACAAACACAGTGTGCTATAACTGCAGACTGTCATCTTTAATTTGAGGGTATGTACATCCAACTCAGGTGAACGGTGTAAGACTTACAGCAGTTTTCAGATGTGCCTCCCACTTGTTAAGGGACCAAAGGTAATGGGACAATAGGCTTCAGTTCTCAGCTGTTCCATGGCCAGGTGTCTGATATTCCCTCATTACCCCAATTACAATGTGCAGATAAAAAGCCCAGAGTTTTTTTCAAGTGTGCTCTTTGCATTTGGAATCTGTTGCTGTCAACTCTCAAGATGAGAGCCAAAGATCATCATTAGGCTGAAGAAACAAAACAAACCCATCAGAGAGATAGCAAGAACATTAGGCGTGGCCAAAACAACTGTTTGGAACATTCTCAAAAAGAAGGAACGCACCGGTGAGCTCTGCAACACCAAAAGACCCGGGAGACCACGGAAAACAACTGTGGTGGATGACCAAAGAATTCTTTCCCTGGTGAAGAAAACACCCTCCACAACAGCTGGCCAGATCAAGAACACTCTCCAGGAGGTAGGTGTATGTGTGTCAAAGTCAACAATCAAGAGAAGACTTCACCAGAGTGAATACAGAGTGTTCACCACAAGATGTAAACCATTGGTGAGCCTCAAAAACAGGAAGGCCAGATTAGAGTTTGCCAAACAACACCTAACAAAGCCTTCACAGTTCTGGAACAAGATCCTATGGACAGATGAGACCAAGATCAACTTGTACCAGAGTGATGGGAAGAGAAGATTATGGAGAAGGAAAGGAACTGCTCATGATCCTAAGCATACCACCTCATCAGTGAAGCATGGTGGTGTTAGTGTCATGGCGTGGGCATGTATGGCTGCCAATGGAACTGGTTCTTGTATTTATTGATGATGTGACTGCTGACAAAAGCAGCAGGATGAATTCTGAAGTGTTTCGGGCAATATTATCTGCTCACATTCAGCCAAATGCTGCAGAACTCATTGGACGGCGCTTCACAGTGCAGATGGACAATGACCCAAAGCATACTGCAAAAGCAACCAAAGAGTTTTTGAAGGGACAGAAGTGGAATGTTATGCAATGGCCAAGTCAATCACCTCACCTGAATCCCATTGAGCATGCATTTCACTTGCTGAAGACAAAACTGAAGGGAAAATGCCCCAAGAACAAGCAGGAACTGTAGACAGTTGCAGTAGAGGCCTGGCAGAGAATCACCAGGGATGAAACCCAGCGACTGGTGATGTCTATGCGTTCCAGACTTCAGGCTGTGATTGACTGCAAAGGATTTGCAACCAAGTATTAATAAGGGAAAGTTTGATTTATGATTATTATTCTGTCCCATTACCTTTGGTCCCTTAACAAGTGGGAGGCACATCTGCAAACTGCTGTAAATCCTACACCGTTCACCTGAGTTGGATGTACATACCCTCAAATTAAAGCTGACAGTCTGCAGTTAAAGCACATTGTGTTTGTTTCATTCCAACTCCATTGTGGTGGTGTATAGAGCCAAAGATGTTAGAATTGTGTCCATGTCCCAATATTTCTGGACCTGACTGTATATATGTTACGGTTAAAGTCCGAAGTGCGGTTAATTTTAGGATTACCCAGGTAATCCTGACATTACCCAGGCGTCATTAGCAAAAGTTAGTTAGGGACGTTTGGGGGAAATTGGATAACATCGACGTTGTTTTTTGTACGTTAGGCCACATTAAGCTCCCCAAAAAACAAGCTTAATGTCACTCATTTGCCCTGTGGATAACTGAAAATCACTCAGTCTCATAGTTGGAGCTGACCCGTGACAATGAAACGGTCACAGGTCGGCTCAGTAGATCGGGAAGTGAGCGAACACATCCCGTTGCTCGCTCACTTCTTGATCTATCCCTGCAGAGAGCTGTGACTGTCACTCACGGCTCCCTGCAGGGATTCCCCCCTCCCCTAGCGCTGACTGGTGGAATGGACGGGGTGGGTACAGCTGGCTCTGCCTCTAGATAGGCAGAGCCAGCTGACAATGACACCGCTGGGTGGATCTCGACAGTAATGTCTGGATCTGTCCCGGCTGTGGCATCTCAGTATACCGCGATATACTGAGCTTTGGGTGACGGATGGACGCTAGTTTATGTCCTCCTGTTACCCTTTAGGAGAACTATGGGGAAAAGCCCTGACCCCATAGTTCTCCTTTAACGTACAAAAAAGAATATAGATTTTTACCAATTTCCCCCAAACTTCAATGTCTCAGGATTGTAATGAAATAGCTTAATGTGAATAAGTTTTGGTATGGTTTACCAAATGACCCGAAAAATTCAGAATATGTTGGCACATATATAGTCTTATGTTGTGTGAAGCTTAGGAAAAATTGGTTAACGTCCACGTTTTTTTTGTTCGTTAAGCCACATTAAGCTCCCCAAAAAACAAGCTTAACCCCTTAGTGACCGGGCGGATTTACACAAATCCGTCCTTTAGTGACTGCTGCTGTTTTTACGTTTCTGCGCTGTTAGTGTTTAGGTCAAATTTTCCTCTTACTCGTTTATTCAACCCACACATATTATACACCGTTTTTCCCACCATTAAATGTACTTTCTAGAAATACCATTATTTCCATCATATCGAATAATTTACTATAAAAAAAATATGAAATTCGATGAACAAAATGGTAAAAACACACCTTTTCGTAATTTAATCCCCAAAATCTACAACCACCAAAAAAGACCCCGGCTAAATAGTTTCAAAATTTTGTCCCGAGACTAGAAATACCCAATTTTTACATGTTTTTGCTTTTTAACCCCTTCACTGCTGAGCCAGTTCACCTATGTGCGCTGCGCTCATTCTGACCATTTTGTGCTAATTATTTTGAGATGACAGCCTAGATCCTATTTACCTAAACCCCCTCAGATAAAAAAAACTTTTGATTTTTTTTAAAAAATTTTATTCTTATTATTTTTATTTATTTTTTTAAAATTTTATTTTTAAACCAAACATGGTCATGTTTGGTATCATTGGAAAGGCCATGATCAGGCCTTTCCAATTATGTCAAATATGACCATCTAGATGCCACGGATCGAGAGATAGGTGGATCCTTAGGATCCCCTTATCTCTACATGGCAGCTAGAGGGTTAACTGGCCCATTTACATCCTCACACATATGGTGAGGTTGTCAGTGGGTGGGGGGAACTGGAGGCTTGGCTGACATCCAAGATTTCAGACCCCTCCATGTTCGAATTGCGTTTTGGCACCAATTAGCGCCGAAACGCGATCCGGCAGCAAAATAGTTAATGCTATATACAGCTGAAAAGGGGATACTCTCCCCTTTTCAGCGGTGCAAAAAGCATCTCCCTAGCTTCAATGGTTGGGGAGATAGAGGGCTCCAAAGGAGCCCCCCCTCCCCTCCATTGATTTGAATGGGGCGCCTGCTGATGACATCACCACGCAGAGTGGTGACGTCATCAAGCTCGCCGGCCCATGCAAATGAGGAGGGAAGGCTTCCTCCCTGCCAGATCTGCGTGGGATCCAGCGAGTGAGGTAAGTATCGGGCGGGAGGGGGGTTAGGCACTGCTGACGTACCGTGTACGTCTGCAGATCTAAGGGAGACCTGTGGGCGGTCCTTAAGGGTTAATGTCACTTATTTGCCCTGTGGGAAACCAAAATCCATGAAACCTCCAGGATAGGTTTGGGAAGCTGAGAACTTAGGTTGTGCAAAGTTTCAAGGCAATTGATTGAGGTTTAGGCACATTATGGTACATTAAGCTACATTAAGCCATTTTCACAAATGTTTTAGGATGTCCCCATTTGTTGACATTTTATGATGAGAGATTTAATATATTATCAAAGACTAAAATACTGTGTCATGTCTGTTGTCATACTGTGTAAATAATGGAATAATGATTTCCAGTTATTTATTCAAGGAGTTTTTTGTGTCATCAACATATTGAGCAGTGACAGACAGTCTGATTATTTTATCACTCACAATCAAAAAAAATTCTGTGCAAGATAATTACCCTTGAGGTGATCTGTTGTACAGCACTATTTGCTTTGCCTTCGTAAGTGCTGGATGGTTGAAAACCTTTTTCTAAATTTTAATCAGTGAGCTTGCAATGTCTTCAGAATAGACCATATCTGATTATTTCTTTGATGGTTGACAGTCTCTTTCTTTATAATAAAATATATATATATATATATATACATTTTAGCCTTTTAACGACCTGCTATACAGTATCTGTTATATTATCTTAGAGAGCACTGGGTAGTTGACAGCATTTATAAACCTGAGGTCAAACCTTTTGTATCACAGATAATATTAGGCTATATTTATTTATTTATTTATAAAGGATTTTACCAGGAAGGATACATTGAGATTTCTCTAATTTTCAAGTATGTCCTGGGTTCAAGAACATTGAAATATTACAGTCGAAACAGAAATACAAAGTAATACATGCAAGATATTAAAAAACACAAATATACAGATTAACACAGAAAATAAATATGTAAGTAATATAGTCCCTATGTTACATTTTTACAGGTGCATTCTGTATTGAGGTATATTAATAGGGAGCTCTTGAGTGACTTAAGACTGGGGGAAGATTTGATGGCGTCTGGGAGGTTATTCCATAACTGCGGTGCTCTTTAGGAAAATGAGGATCGAGACACTTTCTTTGAAACCAGGTTAGCGTGCGATCACCAATACCAGAGTTTTGAGTTTTTTAGTTTTTGTAATAGGATGCCATGGTCTACTGTGTCAAAGGCCTTGGCAAAATCAAGGAAGATGGCGCCAGTTAGGTTTCCTTGTTCCATGGCAGCTTGGGTATCAATGCAAACTTTTAAAAGGGCGGTTGTAGTTAAGTGATTTGGACGAAAGCCGGATTGATCTGGGGTTAAGTAGTTTGAAGTTTGATAATATTTACACATATACTTTGTATATGGCTAAAAGACAAATTTGTATAAGTAGTATCAAATATTTAATTGTTATAGTGAAGCTCGAAATGTGAGGTAAAAATTTCCATTTTAACACCAAGAGCCATATATAATTTTATACTATTTATGGGGTATTTAATTTTAGAATTTCTTTAAACTATCTGATTGCAAATATATATGTTCTAGCCGAGTCATACCAAATTGCACCTGAATTGCCTTTTTTTTTCTTTATAATTTGCAAAATCTTACCTTAACACAAGTGCCAGTACAGATTGACAATTCTGCAAAAAGGTTGACCATAGGAGAGCCAGCAATTTGGAAGACTGTCAATGCAAAGCGGGATTCAGTACTATTTCCATTCTGCCTCACAATCAAAAGACCTTCTGCTTCACCTCCAGCTGGACAACTGAAATAAGGAGACAATAGTATTTCGAATAGGATTCTATGTGTTAGGAGCAGGTCATAAAGCATGTACAAATGAAATGTAATGTGTGAAAAACATAAAACATGTATTGTTAATTTTAGTAACTGCTTTATTAACAGAAAGACAACTAAAAATTATTTTCCAACAATCCTGTTTGCCGTAACGTTTTCCTGAGAGTTTTCATTAAGTCCAGAGACTCTGCCAACTTACCCAAAACTCACCCGTTTGTACAAATAAATTACATATATACCTCATCTGCTTATTCGTCATGGAAAATTTTCCTTTACAAAAAAAAAATATCATTCTTTCTGTAAATGTGATCTGTCACTTCACCACACTCTAAGATTAATCTTTCAAGATTCTTTTCTTTCAGGAATCGTACCAGAGGTTTGGAGAAAAGCTGACGTGGTCCCTATATTTAAGAAAGGTTTAAAATTTGTGCCAGGGAATTATAGACCTGTGAGCTTAACATCTGTGGCTGGGAAAGTATTTGAGGGGTTACTAAGGGATAATATTCAGGAATTTATTGGGAGGTATAATGTTATTGGCAAAAATCAGCATGGTTTCATGAAACACAGATCATGTCAGACTAACCTAATTACGTTCTATGAGGAAGTAAGTAGAAGTATAGATCAGGGGGTCGCAGTGGATGTGATTTACTTGGATTTTGCCAAAGCTTTCGACACAGTTCCACACAAAAGGTTACTATTTAAATTAAGAAAAATTGGTCTAGATGAAAATACTTGTTCTTGGATAGAAAACCTGGCTAAAAGATAGGCTACAGAGAGTGGTCATAAATGGTACATTTTCAAGATGGACATCAGTGGTAAGTGGTGTCCCTCAGGGGTCTGTTATAGGACCAATACTATTCAACTTATTTATAAATGACATTGAGATAGGCATTGAAAGCCATGTAACAGTGTTTGCAGATGACACAAAACTAGGAAAAGTGATACAATGTGAGCAGGATGTTACTTCGCTGCAGAGGGATTTAGATAGATTGGGGGACTGGGCACTTAAATGGCAGATGAAATTTAATGTAGATAAATGCAAAATTACTCACTTTGGAGTGAAAAAACACACAAGCAACTTATACCCTAAATGTTAGGGAAAGGGGGAGTTGTTAGGGAAATGTTAGGGAGTTAGGGAAATCCAAGCAGGAGAAGGATTTGGGAATAATCATAGACTTCAAACTAAGTAACAATGTGCAATGTCAAACAGCAGCCGCCAAGGCCAGCAAAGTATTGGCATGCGTTAAAAGGGGAGTTCACTCTCGGGATGAAAACATAATTTTGCCTCTATATAAATCAATGGTCAGGCCACACCTTGAATATGCCGTGCAATTTTGGGCACCTGTCTTAAAAAAAGATATTATAGCGCTAGAGAAAGTGCAGAGACAGGCAACTAAATTAATAAGGGGAATGGAAGGGTTAAGTTATGTGGAAAGACTAACAAGCTTAAACCTGTTTAGTTTAGAGAAGCGGCGCCTTAGAGGGGATCTGATAACCTTATATAAATATATACGAGGCCATTATAAACCATTGTCTGATAACCTATTCATTAACAGGACTATACATAGGACACGGGCTCATCCATTTAGACTGGAAGAAATAAAATTCAGCTTAAAGCATAGGAAGGGTTATTTTACGGTGAGAACAATAAAGCTGTGGAATTCTCTGCCTGTTGAGGTGGTTGGCTCAGAGACTGTACAGACTTTTAAAAAGTGACTGGATGACTTCCTGCAGACACAGAATATTAAGGGTTATAATATTTAATATGTTGGTAAAAGCTTCTTGATCCAAGGAGAAATCTGACTGCCATTCTGGAGTCAAGAAGGAATTCTTTCCCAGTATGTTGCATATTGACAAGCATTTCAGACTGGATTTTTTGCCTTCTTTTGGATCAACAGCAGTAGGTGATGTGGGAGAGGCTGAACACGATAGACGCATGTCTTTTTTCAGCCTATGTAACTATGTAACTATGTAAGATTTGAGTTTGATCAGATGAGGAAAGAAATAATAGTAACTGTTACTAGTGATCAATTACAGTGTGCTAGAATTCATTGTCCCAGAAGGGATTTGCCAATATTTAGACCTATAATGAGTTTGCATCAAACTTTAGTCTTTCCGAGTAGATTATGTTACTCCCTAGGACTAGGTGCTACTCATTCTAACTGACATTCCTTGTTCTGTTGGTGACTCTCTTTTTCTCTCGCTTTTGTTATTAGCATTTTTGGCTTTTCACCTTCTTCTATTAACAAACAACTGCTTGGGGCGGCAGTCTGCATTAAAAGAGGAGACCTTTTAGGACACGCAGAACAAGTTTAGTGATTTTTTGTCTAAATTATGGTGAAACTTATGCAGGCTTTGGATGAAAGTAACAATAGGTGCTTTAAAATTGGGCATTTAGTGTCGGCAACAGTGCCGTCACACCGTAACCCCTCTGTGGTATTGTGGAAGAGTGCAGGGTTGGACCCTGCGGTCCAAAAAAATTAAAATTATACAAATCTGGTACAGGTGTCAGTGCACCCAAATATTGTGCCTTTCATGGCAGCAAGTGCCTTCACACCGTAACCCTTTTGTGGTATTTTGGAAGAGTGCAGGGTTGGACCCTGCATTCCAAAAAATTTAAATGATATAAATCTGGTAATATAGGCATCAGTGTCAGTGCAGCCAAATATTGTGCTTTTGGTGGCAGCAAGTGCCTTCACACCGTAACCCCTTTGTGGTATTGTGGAAGAGTTCAGTGGTGGAGGTTTTGTGAATGCAGAAGACATCCCCGATTTATTCCTTTACGTCAGCATCAGGGGATTGATAGCTGCTGATCCAGGTCAGATTCATTTTTATAAATGTCAGCCGGTCTACAGAGTCGGTGGACAGACGCACTGTTTTGTCTGTGACAAAACCTCCAGCGGCACTGAACGTCCTTTCAGAAAGTACGCTGGATGAAGGGCAACCTAGTAGCGGCAAAATTTGCCCAATCAGGACTCTGAGCCGTGATTGGCATAGTCTTGAACCTGTTTTGCACCTGACCTGTGGTCAGGTGCAAGGCTGTAGCTAATTACAAGCTTCAGGCCAGTGGAAAAGTGCATTGTGGTCCATTGTGGTGCATTGTGGGTGAACATGCGGCGAGCACGTGGAAATGTTCATAGTTCGTGAACATGCGAACAGGCGATGTTCGAATCGAACTCTGAACCGATCAAACCGAACAGCTCATCCCTAATAGTAGGATATTCACTTATTTTTTTGGCCATTACCCAAGTAGATGGAGCATAATAGTGCTTCAGTACCATTTTACATTTCTTTCATTTGATAATCAGAGAGCAGAAAATTATATACAGATCCAGTCAGATATAAATTTTCAAATATACACCTGCACATATATTGTATACACACATAGTACATATATTAGTGCACAGACATACACATTTAGAGGTAGAAATGGATTCAGATAAATAGTTAGATATTCAGAGACACGAACACATGCCCACTCATAGACAAACAGATGTATATGCACTCAGGTAAGTATTATTCCTATTTGTAAACTGACACACATAGAACAAGCACATACAGAGTCATTCAGAGAAAGGTGAAAACCAGGAGAACTGGCATAAGAGAACAATCTAGACCAAATAGCCGATTTGGAAAGTGAGATATATGGGAGAAGTTTTCTGGCTTGGCTATTTTGACCTTGAATTTTCACCTCCAGTTATTCTCCTGAGTTTCACTTTTCTCTGAATAGACCTGATAGATTTATTATTTACAGCAAGTTCAGTGTGATTAATAATAGCACGCCCTTTAATTGCTTTCAATAACCCCCTCCTAAAGGAGCCTAATAAGCAGATGCAGGGAACTCTTTGAGGTCTCCTTGCTGCTGTGGGTTTTGACTTTCTGTTTTTGAAGTCATGTTTTATTTATTGTTTTAATCTCAGTACCCACCTCCAATCTGTAGTATCTGGTCAAAGTGAACATTTTATGGGTAACATGACTTGAACTCATGTATGGGGATTTAATTTCTACCTGTATATTGTATGAGTAGCAATTTTTTAAAAAAAATATCTATTAAATCTGCTTCAACCCCTCAACTGTCCATCCAAATATTGTCACAGTGGGCTCAGAACACTTTTATGCAAGCAATCAAAGGTTACTGCAGGAACCTGAAGTGAGATAGTGACTGTCAATGTGCTGATGAAGAATCTAATACATCAGTGGCTCTACAGAGAGTCTATCTCACATGAAAACAGGCTTCTATGCATTTGCTCTGAAGGAAATTGACACGCTCAAATAACATATCTGTAACCACCGATGGATTCAAGAAAGTTGTGGTTTGCAATATTTCATTAATACGACATTGAAATAATGTTTAATTAACAATATATATGTGTGGAATTTAATGGGGGAGGCTAGGAATTTGATTGAAAAACAAAAATGGCATAATAAGACAGAAGAAGTCTATATGAGCATCCATACTGATACTGTCCTATTAGTTGTAACACTTTGAGTGGATTCATTAGTGATCACTGTAGCACTTAAGGGGACAGGATGGGTCATTCACCTATTGTAAGGCAGGATTCTTGAACATACTAAAAACTCACATATTAAATGTCATAAACATGAAGAATCAGCTGAAATATAGAACTTACAATTATATAATTTCCATTATCACAAAGTTATTAAATTAATATCAAATTCCTGGAAAAACTATTTCTTATATAAAACATTATCGTGCAATTAACAGAAGTAATGTTCCCTGCTTATATTATTATGGCATTTTAGCACTGCTGTCTGACCACACTGATAAGAAATTGGAACAGACATATTGGCGCTGTATACACATACCCATCTGAAAGAAGGTCATATTGGACTGCAGATACTCCTGTAGCATAAATTCTGTTCACACTGACAGCAAAGGAGGATCCTTCCAACTCTGGTACATTTACTGAAATATAAATAGTGTCTTCCACTGCTACAATGGTGTCAACTGTCAGTACTTCGATAAATCCTTCATTTATAAAGGCCTCCATTAATACTATATATTCAGCATTTCCCCCAGGGCCAGCAATTGCAGACAAACTGAAAAGTAAAAAGCCATATTAGTATTGTGAACGTTTTACTACAATCCAGAATACTAAAACGTTTTGTACCAACATAAATATGCAGAATGTAGAGGATATTCGATTCCATAGTTTTAATGAGGTTTTGGATCACAACCTGTAATTTGCCACAGTTTTGTCTGCAGAGAAGCAGGCTAAGGCAAAACTAGAAAATCATATAATATCACAGGCTTTTTTATTTTAATATATTTATAAAGTTCTTGTTAACATTGTGACTTTTCTCACTTGTGTTAAAAAAGACCATATGTTAACAAATGTAGGTTTATAGAAAAAAATAGTACACTGTCTTTAACTTAATTTTTGAAAAGGAGGTAAAGTGTGGAAGTCATTTCATGTAAACAGCCATATGGATCATGTAAGAAAATAATCCTGATAGAAAGGAAGGGGGCACCCTACCCATTGATTAAATATCTTAGACATAGTGTTAAAGAGATCTCGTTTCCTTAACCCTTTCAAACTCAAAATCGAATTATCTCGATTTTGCTTTGTAAAGCATTGAAAAGCAGCCATTAGCATATCAAAATACAATTGTCACACCTTTTTAAAGCAGGATTAGTGCACCCCCTAAGGAGAAACTAAATCCTGTGTTTTATGGGTCTCCAAGCACCCTGGAGAGACGTAAAACCATCTGCAAATAGAGCCCCAGTCCTCACTGTAACAAAAAGTTAAAATAGATTACTGCTGCATTCCAGCAACCAGGGATTTGGCAGAATACAGGGGGAGCTGTGGGGTCACTCGCCGCTGTACAGGGAAAAGATTCAGTGGGTTATAATAGAAACATAGAACATAGAAAAATGTCAGCAGATCAGAACCTTTCGGCCCATCTAGTCTGCCCAATTACATGGATACTTTACCTGGATTTATCTTTTGTTTAGGATAGCCTTATGCCTATCCCATGCTTGCTTAAATTCAATTACTGTTTTGGCCTCTACCACTTCTACTGGAAGACTGTTCCATGTATCCACTACCCTCTCAGTAAAATAATGCTTCCTGATGTTACTTTTAAACCTTTGCCCCTCTAATCTAAGACTATGTCCTCTTGTTTTGCTATTTTGTTTCCTTTTAAATATACTCCCTTCCTCTACCTTGTGGATTCCCTTTACGTATTTAAATGTTTCTATCATATCTCCTCTGTCTCGTCTTTTTTCCAAGCTGTACATGTTAAGATCATTAAGCCTTTCCTGGTAACTTTTCTCCTTCAAGCCGTACACCATTTTAGTAGCCCTTCTCTGAACTCTCTCTAAGGTGTCTATATCCTTCTGGAGATACGGTCTCCAGTACTGCACACAGTACTCCAAGTGAGGTCTCACCAGTGCTCTGTACAGTGGCATGAGCACTTCCCTTTTCCTACTGAGTGACAATTCCTGTACAGTACAGATACAAGGTGTTACTGTAATTTACATATACAGACATTATGACACTTACTATTTTTATATTCTATTGGTATTTTTTGGAAGCTTCATTGCTAATAGTCTAATTATGATCACTACAAATCCCCAGAAGCATGAGATCTGATCATTTTTATTATTTATCTTTATCACAATTACTGTATCTAACACAAAGACCATTTCTGCCTGTATGATAATAATGTAGGCCCTGTTTGAAATTGTGTAAAAGAAGGGACACCATACAGTGATCAGAATCTTACATTTCACTAACATTTCTGTAAAGGATAAATGAGTACATGAAAAATGAGCAAATTAACATTTTTAATTTTTTTTAACTATCTTAAAATAACAATTTCTATGCAAAACTTTTATTTTACCCTATATTTAATTGTTAACTTCACATCCCATGTTTCAAATAAATGGTATAGAAACAAAACAAAGCCTCAATGGGCATAGATCTCCAGGAGAGGCAATATGCAACCCAATAGGTGTATATGTAAAATTCCTTTATTGATTTAAATAGTAAACATAAAATTGAACATTAAACACAAGACAAATAGCAGCCAATTCCCACAATCCGCTTTGTACATTCCCAAGATATCAGTTCCTCTAATTCTGTGTTAAATTGCTATGTTACTTAAAAAGAAAAGAGAAACTGCTGTAATTCATAGGGGTCGTGTCTAGTATCCCCAAAATAAAATATTAGATGCCAGCAGCGTATGGACCAATTGGGCCCTATTGGAGGCAACAGAAGTAGGACACCTCAGAAATGGGACCTCCAACATGTAGGGCCATTAGGACTCCAATATGGTTCATTAAGAACACATTAGATGTCTCCAATAATCGTTATGCCAAAAATATATGGGCCAAATGGGCCCTATTGAGGCAAAATAAGTAGGTCACTTTGAGTGTGAGACCACAAAATAACCTCTATTCTAAGCAAGAAAAATAGGTCTCCTTATTGTGGGACCATTGAAGTTAGCAGAAAGACAAACGGTTCGAGCCCTCCCCCAAGATTGTTTTGTATGGATCTCCAAAGGACTACCAGTCTCACATAATGACCCAGTATACAATCCTAGGAGATTAGGACTCAACAACAAGAGGCATAAAGAAAGCAAAGGTCTCTTTGTGATGGGACCATAACTTGGATATAACACAGTTCGGAGAAATAATCATTGAAATTTAGAGTATTCTGGGTCCCACACTAAGGAGAGCTATTTTTCTTGCCTAGAATAGAGGTTATTTTATTGGATATAATTTATGTAAATCCTATAGATCTTTTATTGTTTATTTACTCATAATTTTGATTGCACATATGCAAATTCTCACGTTTCAAAGACGAGTTTCTATAAGAGATGTCAAAAACATAGTAAAACTGGTTTTGCTGCTGAATCTAGCTTATAATGTACTAAAAAGTCTTTAAGAATTAGCTACCATTTTCAGGTCCATACTCCGTTGAACCAGCAGTATTAAAAAGTCTTTCTATGAGGTTCTATTAGTCTTTCATTTTGCAACAAGGAGGCAGAAATTAGTGTCTACTTATCAACTATATGTTTTCTCTGATAGCGGAGTGTATGAACAATACTCACCCTACCACTGGGTTCAGGGTTGTGTTAAGCTTAACTGTAGCGCTCACTGGGTAGGAGCAGGAAACTTTTACATTGAAATCATTTCTGGTTATGATAGTTCTCCTCTTAGCTTTAATTACCAAAGTATTACTGTAAGTAATATGGCTTGTATTGACCTGTGAGAATGACAAAACAAAATGAACATTTGCTCAAACATTTTTTTTTGTCAAAATCAATCCTTATGGATTTTTCTTTTTTTTCTTTTAACATAAATTCTTCACAGATCACTTTTTATATAAAGAGTAGATAGAGGTAAGAATCATAAATCAAAGCATCAACAAAGCTTCCTGTCAGATTGAAGATACAATGAGTTAATTAACAATGAGGCACAGTTTGCAATCAAGAACATTCAAACAGTGATAGGAAATTACATGTTGTATCTGCAAAATATCTTTCATGTGGTACATACTGTATGTATAGAAATCTTAAGATTTATTTCTGGGTTTGATACAAGTATGGGCTGAGATATTGTTACGTGCTTAAACTCTGAAACATAGACTTGGAAAAGACTCTTTATGATCGGATACCCTATGGCTTGAGTACACAGCTGTATATTTAGTCTTTGTGTGAAATTGTAAGATTAGTTAGTGTTAATCTTTTAAAATAAAATGGATAACTGTGTAACACAACCCCAATATTGTATTTAGTATCACAATGTCACGTGCTTAATGTATGTAGAAATAGTCTATTTTTCTCTTTCGTGCTGCTTTATGTTTAACAAACACATTTATTGAGATTTATACTCACGGTTAATATGTTGCCACAGGCTGCAGTGCTCAATGTAGATGTTAAAACTATATTATTGATGTTGTTTTCATTAACCACTGTTCCCACACAGGTGTTGTCATTCAGGTGTAAACTAGAGGAGTTAAAAAGACTTATCTCCAGTTGACACTTTTTTAAAGACACCTTCAGTTTCCCTCCACTGCAATCGATAACTGGGATTGGTGGTGTGACTAATAGAAAAACAAAGGGGGTAAATCAGTGATGGTAACATATGCTGTTTCTACCACACACCCCTCTGATAAAAAACAAAAACATGCATGCCAGTTTGGACATCTAAGGCTGGGGTCAGACCAGCGCATTTTTAACGTGCGTTCTGCGCACTTAATCACAGCCACACTAGCAGCAAATGACGGCCAATATACGAAGTATGGTTGCACGAAAGTCCGGCCGCGCAACGCAAGTGGAAAACGAACGCATTTTTTCGAGAACGCCGAACCGCTAGTACGGACGTACAGAGTGCGCAGCTGCGGCATAGCGGCGTGTGTGCGTGATTAGGAGATGTCAGACACTGCTAATGTCCAGCCTACATAACGTCCAGACGCAAAAAGAGTTTTATTGACGATCCGAAAGAAATCACGCACGAAAAATGGGCATCGTATGACCGTTTTCGCGAATTTCGTGAAAAAATACGTCAATTCGTTCGGACGCACTTTTTTACGTTCGCGTGTAAAAATGCTTTCGTTTGACCCTAGCCTAACTCAGTACTTGTACTGCATCGGTTTTCTAATCTACTGCTTGTTGGAGCAGACTTTAAAATTGTGCAATATCAGAAGCCTTAAAGCCTAATTTTCATTCTAGTGCTGAAAACATGACATACAGGTCTATTCAAAGAAAGGTGAAACTCAGGAGAAGGACTGGAGAAGTGAAAATGCTAGGTCATAATAGCCAAACCAGAAAAATTCTCCCATTTATCTCACTTTCCAAATCGGCTATTTGGTCTAGATTGTTATCTTCTCCTGTCAGTTCTCCTGTTTTTCACCTTTCTTTGAATAGACCCGATAGAGAAATTACTGTTGATTTCCTTGGCGGGAAGAAACTTATCGCCAAGGGACATCTAACCCAGTACTTGCAATGCATTGGTTCTCTAATCTACAGCTTGTTGGAGCAGACTTTAAATTGTGCAATATGGAAAAGCCTCAAAGAATAATCTTCATTCAAGTGCTGAAAACATGACATAGTGAAATTACTGTTAAGTTTCTTCCCACCAAGGAAATCAGTTGTGTTCAGTGATGCGATTAGCACTCATGCTGAACCTATGGCTTTGAGATATTTATAGTAGATCTGTTATTGTTATTAAAAGAATGTAATAAGGTTTACCAAGCACTATATTGCACAGCTTCAATCTATCTCCTACTTTTTAATCCCCACCTGTACTTCTGCTTGTTTTGGTACTTTGACAGAAAATAAAATTCATTTCAGCCTTGTTTAATTAAAGTATTATACTGGAAATATGTTGTGTGCCATGCAGAGGAACGTCACTATACCTGACGATGTATATTTAGCTGGGTTACAGTTGCAGACGCCATTGACATTGAGCACTTCATCACTGGCACAGACTGCAGACGTTCTCAACACTACAAAGGGGAGAAATATAGTAAACTCAGATTTTATACACATACTGCAATACTTACTAATTATGTTTGTCGTGCTTACGCATACAACATAGACACTCGTAATTTTATCCAGTGAGCAACATTGGTTGAACTGGAAATCGTTTGTTAACGTGGATTCATATTTCATAATGTGACAGGCCACAACAGTCTGCCATTCAGAGAACACATTGGTGCTATGGTAATGCTGGCAGCAGATATTTACACTTCATTACAAAAAGAACAATTGGTAAATTATAGATTTTGTTGTGTATCCAGGACTTGATCTGTAATATTATCAATAATCAGTAACAATCTGTCACTAACTCCTTACTTACAAACTTGTCATCCAATGAATACCTTATCATGTTAGAGATATGTGTGGCTCACCCAATTGTGCAAGAATTTGTCATACTGTCAGTCAGCTTTGTACCACTAACTTAATTTATTTTTCAAGCACGTGTCACATATTGTGGTGAAACCTGTACTTTACAGGATCATTCACTATTAGACAAGGTGCATGTGGAAAATGAGGATTTTTGTTAATGACAGCAAATAAAAAAATTCATATCTTGTTACATTTGCTATGTCTTACCTGGAACCACTCCACAAAGGGCAAAAATCAGTGTTAGAAACACCTTCATGGTTTTACGTTTCCAAGGTCTAAATAAAAAAACAAACAAACAGATATTTCATTTTTCTTACCTGGGTAATACAAGATTGAGCAAAACTGAACACACAGATAACTGTTTGGTTAGTCTTTATTGTGGAGGATAGCTATAAGAATATGTTACTTGCAGTCACACGAAGACATATGACCCATTTTCTTTCATTTTTTGTTCATTAAAATATTACTAAAATGCAAGTTAAGATACTAAAATAAAGCATTTTAAGAAACCATAAGATTTACAATTGTATTTGTTCTCTCTTTTAGCCCTGGTAATCTTTATCAGTCAAAAAATTGTTTTACTAGAAAGTTTTCTTATGCCTTAAGTTTCATTTTCCTACCTTGTATGGAAGAAGCCAGAATATGAAGTTGGTATATGATGTTTTGCATTGATGGTGTGAGCTTTTTATACAGAGAGATCCTTGAAGAATGCTATATCCTCCCTGGAGGGGTATGAAAGAGTGACTTATTAACACGTAATACTTTGAAAGGAGTGGTTGTGATGACATTTTCAAAATAATTATTTAGCCTCCAGATATTAGTTGCAGAAGTTTTATAATATTTTAAAAATAGTTGTATTTGGGAGATGGTGAAGATGATGTGCATCTGTCATGAATTATATGCACATAATCATTATGAGCAGATTGTTTCCACTATGAAATCTGCCTGGAAATGTATAGATTTGTTTTTGACATATATACATTCAGTGCTGCCCTCTACCTACATCTTACCTTGGTGGGCAAGTCACTTGGTTATGAATGAACACTAGATTTTCTGTATTATATGAGATTTTCCTTTAAGCTCAAAGAATTCAGAGCTAATGGACAAAAGCTAAGACTCAAGATGAGGTTTGCCTTGATTGGTGGGGGTGAGCTTACATTTTACCTGACCATTTAAAATAGACAGCCTCTGTGCTTTTTTAGCATTGGGGTATGGGAGCTTTCTCGTTTAGAAATGATTGATAATTAGATACAGACAGATATACAACAAAAGATAGGATGGCAGATTAATAGATAGGTAGATGTAGAGATATGTGCACTGAGCAAAATTGTTCTCACTACCAAAATGGAACGTCGTTAAGCCTGCCTCCATCAAATGAGGATGACTGTGAGTTTTAAAAGCACAATTACAGGTTAAAATTATAATACAAAACACACCATTAATAGTAAAAGTAAAGGGGTTATTTATTGCAGTGTCCTTGTGGAGGCCAATATATTGGTAGAACTGGTTGAGAATTAAAAACTAGAAAATTGGAACATCTGGGCAATATTAGATGTGGAAAGACAGATCAAAGTGTACTAGTTCACTGTAATAATTGCCCCTATTTTGATTTCAATCAATATATATATTGTGATACAGCAACCACTCGAGATACTTGGTTCCAGCCAAACAACACGGTCTTCTAGGGTAAACACGTAGACTTGAAGTTGTGCAAAATGAGAGGTCTTTTTATTCATATACAAACGCCACACTTTGCTTGAATCACAATTGCAGGTGATTTAAACAAAACAACTACAAATCAAAGCATAGCTCAATTAGAGCTCTTACTATACATACAGCACGCCTAACTATCTAGAAACCATAATCTAATAAACCAATTTATTTAGAAGTGTTACTGCTCCCCGCCCTGCTGTGAGCAGTCTGATTAAAACACTTCTGTTCAGGAGTCGGCAGCCTGGAAATTTACCAGTTGCTTAATTGATTAATTGGCAACAAGTGTGTGAGAGGATAAAGGCCATGCAGAATTCTGGGTCCTAAATACCTTCTCTCAATTACTCTCCAGCCATTCTGTTACCCAACCCATGCACTCTGTCACATATATATATATATTATATATATATATATATATAATATTCATCTCACAGAAGTGAGTACACCCCTCACATACAGGGATACTTGGTGAAAACAAGAGAATGACTGGAGAAGTGAAATTTCTAGGTCAAAATAGCCAAGCCAGAAAAATTCGCCCATTTAGCTCTCTTTCCAAATCGGCTATTTGGTCTAGATCGTTCTCTTCTCCTGCCCGTTCTTCTGGATTTCACCTTTCATCGAATAACCCTCAGGCCCGTGTCAGACGAACGCAGTGATCACGTCCGTATTGCCGCACATTTTAAAGTCCGTCGTAGCATAAAATTTATGATCAATAGAGACCCACACACGAAGTACGTCCGCACAGAAGTGCGGACGCATAACACACGTGGCACCGAACGCAATTTAGGCATGACCGTCAAACCGCTAGGACGGACGCCCAGAGTGCACCACGTCCGCGTAGCTTTGTGTGTGAGTGATGAAACGTAGCCAGACGGACTGCATTTTTGACGCCAGAATTTTTGATGGACAAAATGTTTTTTAATATCATGTATCAATTTTTTTCAGTTTACATATTAATTTTATTTCAAATCTACATCAATCAAAAAAACGTCAGTCAAAAAAATAGGCCCGTGTGGCGTCTACAGTATCATCAGTCAGAAATGACGTCAGTTGTGCACGGACGCACAGTGTGCTCAGAATGCGTTCGTCTGACATTAGCCTCATAGTGAAGAGCCTTCCTGGGATGTCAGTAAATTTTGAACAAAGAAAATTATAAATAATACTAGGAGTTTTATCTGCAATGACAATAAACACATCCTTTGTGTAATAAAGTTAAATATAACTGTCTATAAATGTCTGTCAGAATCTCATTCACAGGATGAGATATAAAATCAGGCACATCATATCAGGCACATCAAGGGTAAGTAGCCAATGTAATAGAGCAGCAGGAAATGCTAGCAGAATGCTTGGTTGTGTAGGGAGAGGTATTAGCAGTAGGAAAAGGGAAGTGCTCATGCCACTGTACAGAGCACTGGTGAGACCTCACTTGGAGTACTGTGTACAGTACTGAAGACCGTATCTCCAGAAGGATATAGACATCTTAGAGAGAGTTCAGAGAAGGGCTACTAAAATGGTGTACGGCTTGAAGGAGAAAAGTTACCAGGAAAGGCTTAATGATCTTAACATGTATAGCTTGGAAAAAAGACGAGACAGAGGAGATATGATAGAAACATTTAAATGCGTAAAGGGAATTCACAAGGTAGAGGAAGGGAGTATATTTAAAAGGAAACAAAGTAGCAAAACAAGAGGACATAGTCTTAGATTAGAGGGGCAAAGGTTTAAAAGTAACATCAGGAAGCATTATTTTACTGAGAGGGTGGTGGATACATGGCACAGACTTCCAGTTGAAGTGGTAGAGGCCAAAACAGTGTTTGAATTTAAAGGCTCAGCACTAGGAAGAGGAGAGGTTACGCATCAGCGAATCAGGCACATCAATGAAATGGACTGAACAGACTTGAAGGATGGACACTTGAGACTTGCTTCTGGACTACCGGTTTTTCACATTCCACGGTTGCAGCTCATGGCGTGCCGATGGCAGGGGGAGCCTGGGAAATGGGCCATTTAGTTGGGTATTTAAATGAATGGTCATTTTATTATTTTATCCCTTATGAAGTCTTTCATAATTGTAAGATGAAATAAGTTGAATGCTTTTATATTATTTATTTTATTTGTTACCAATAAATTCAGCTTTTTATCTTGAGGAGACCTTCTTGTTTTTTTTTTGAGGTAGACGAGGGGTATTGACTCGAGGTGGAGGATCCCGGAGGGTGCTGTCCACAGATGGTGACATATAGAAACATAGAAAATGTTGGCAGATAAGAACCTTTCGGCCCATCTAGTCTGCCCAATTACATGGATACTTTACCTGCATTTATCTTTTGTTTATGATAGCATTATGCCTATTCCATGCCTGCTTAACCCTTTCACTGCTGAGAATTTCCTCATTGACTCCTAAGGAAAGATAGGGGTGGAGATAAGTGTTCCTTTGAACCCCAATATCTCCTGACTGTTTTCAGCTAGCAGGGTCATATTTGGTATCATTGGAAAGGCCAGACCACCAAAGGTGACAGTGTGGGAGAGGGTGCTGGGCTGCTGCACCATAAAGGATCAGCCTTTGGGGTAGGTCGAACGACTGCCAGGGTCTCAGGTAGGCAGAATAGCTGTCCATGGCCTCAGGTAGACTGGTTGGCCACCGGTGCCTCGTGTAGACTGTTCAGCCACTGGGCCCTACAGTTCTCCCAAGGCCTCACAGAGTCTAGGCCTGGCTGACTCTACCCAGGGCCCTCTGTGGATGCGTGGGTAAGTGTCACCAAGTGTGTGGATATGTGTGACCATGTGTGTTGATATGTGTGGCCATGTGTTTGGATATACAGTTGTGTTCAAAATTATTCAACCCCCACTGAAATTGAGTGTTTTGGCCAGTTTGACATTGATTTTGATCATTCAGTCATCTTGCTTACAATTAAATCAAAGAGGCACGTGTAGGTCAGACAAATATAACATAACATTTATAATGAAATAACCACAAATGTCTTTTCTGTGCTCACATCATTATCAGTTTTATTCAACCCCCAAGTGACATTCAATCTTAGTACTTGGTACAACATCCTTTTACAGTTATAACAGCTTTTAAACTTGAAGCATAGCTTGACACAAGTGTCTTGCAGCGATCTACGGGTATCTTTGCCCATTCGTCATGGGCAAAAGCCTCCAGTTCAGTCACATTCTTAGGGTTGCGCACTGCAACTGCTTTCTTTAAGTCCCACCAGAGGTTCTCAATCGGATTTAAGTCAGGTGACTGCGATGGCCACTCAAAATGTTCCAGCCTTTAATCTGCAACCATGCTCTAGTGGATTTAGAGGTATGCTTGGGATCATTGTCCTGTTGAAAGGTCCAACGTCTCCCAAGCCTCAGGTTTGTGACGGACTGCATCACATTGTCATCCAATATCTCCTGGTACTGAAGAGAATTCATGGTACCTTGCACACGCTGAAGCTTCCCTGTACCTGCAGAAGCAAAACAGCCCAAAGCATGATTGACCCCCCGCCATGCTTCACAGTAGGCAAGGTGTTCTTTTCTTCATAGGCCTTGTCCTTCCTCCTCCAAACATAGCGTTGATCCATGGGCCCAAACAGTTCTAATTTGTTTCATCATTCCACAGAACACTATCCAAACCTTCTGTGGTTTGTCCACATGACTTTTGGCATACTGCAGTCGACTCTTCTTATTCTTTGGAGACAGCAAGGGGGTGCGCCTGGGAGTTCTGGCATGGAGGCCTTCATTACGCAGTGTACGCCGTATTGTCTGAGCTGAAACTTCAGTACCCACATCTGACAAATCTTTTCTCAGTTCCTCAGCAGTCACACGGGGACTTTTCTCCACTCTACGCTTCAGGTAGCGCACAGCAGTCGAAGTCAGCATCTTCTTTCTGCTACGACCAGGTAGCGTTTCAACAGTGCCCTTTGCCTTGAATTTTCGAATGATGCTTCCTATCGTCTCTCTTGGTATGTTTAATATCTTTGAAATCTTCTTATAGCCATTGCGCTTCCTGTGAAGAGTAATCACCTTTTCTCTTGTCTTCCTGCACCATTCTCTTGACTTCACCATGTTTGTAACCACACCAGTAAATATCTAGAAGGAGCTGAGTATCACAGTCATTTTAAAGCTGCCTAATTGGTGCTTATTATGCTTTATTGCTGCTCCGTGACATCCACAGGTGTTTTCAATACCTGATTGAAAACACTTGAATGAACCTCTGTTCTTCAGAGTGGTAGTCTTTAAGGGGTTGAATAATTGTGTCAATGAAGAATTCACAAAAGAAACATTTACTACTGTATTACAAAACCAATTGATGTCATTTTAGTTGCATATGGTTCTTTAAAAAGTCCTTGTAGGATTTCATTCTGAATACAATTACAAATGTACACTAAATTCCCTAAAACCCTTTACAGCATTGGGGGTTGAATAATTTTGAACACAACTGTATGTTAATATGTGTGTGAACATGTAGATATGTGTGACCATGTGTGTGGTAATGTGTAACCGGGAGTGTGTGACTGTTTATTGAAGTGTGGACAGTGTTAAATTCATCGACAAATGCATTTTGTACAGACTGTGCGTCTGTGCAGTACGGACGCACGTTCTGATGGAAGATGCGGTAGTGCCACACAGTCCGTTTTTGTGACTGAGGTTTTTTTTTGACTGATGTAGAAGGGAAAATAAATTAATATGAAGAACCATTTTGTCCGTCAAAAATGCAGTCCGTCTAACTACGTTCCATCACCCACATACAAAGCTATGCGGACCTTGTGGACGTGGTGCACTCCACACGTCTGTTCCAGTGGTTTTACGTTCTTGCCTCACTTGCATCCGTTTGCCGTGTCCGTTGTGCGTCTGCACTTCTGAGCGGACGTACTTCGTGTGTGGGTCTCTATTGATCATAATTTTATGCTGCCACGGACGTTAAAATGTGTGGCAACACATTGTGTTGCAACACGGACGTGATCACTGCGCTCGTCTGACCCCAGCCTTATAATGTTCAACAAACACAATTTTTTTTTGTGAGTAAAACTAAATAACAACTAAGCTATAACTACTAAAACCATGACCAAAATTCATTGACATTTTAGTCAACTAATAAAAACGAGGCCAAAATGTTATGGAGGGGCTATTTTGGAATCGATCAGAGCAAGTCTTTATGCATTTTCTATATTCAGATAAGATGTTACTCCAGGAGTATATAATGAGTGCGGAAATTCTAGATAATGCATAATACATTTTAACCCTTTCACTGCTGAGCCATTTCACCTCTGTGTGCTGAGCTTATTATTAACATTTTTGTGCTCATCATGTTTAAATGAGATTTGAAATCATATTTTATTGTGGGACCCAGATAAATTATATATTTTTTTTCAGCAGACTCTGCAGATTTATAATATATCATTATTACATGCATACATCATATCCTGCCAGAATGCTATAGCAATTATTTTTTTTAAAAAAAAAAAGTGAATTTCCATTCAAATTTCAATCATCTACAGCTTGTAAAAATTATACATTTCAAATTTTATCATCCAAGCCTTTGTGGTTATATATTCTATGGGGTACGCTCGTTAAAATATTTAGAAATGGGAACACGTTACTTTATTTGTATGAGAAAATAAAGTATTTTAGCTAAAACTGAAAAAACTACAGGCAGTATTACAATGTTGGTGCTAACTTAACCAGAGCTGTTGTAAACTTAAAACCTCCATAGGCTATAATGGCTCTGGTAAGTTTAGAACAGCTCTGGTTAAGTTAGCAACAACTATGTAATATGGCCCTACATTTTTCGTTAGAGCAGTATCATTGTTCACATTATAATTGAAAAGTGAACAATAGTGAATCCGGTCATGTTTGCTATCATTGGAAAGGTCATGCTCTGACCTTTCCAATGATATCAACCTTAGCACTCTAGCTGGTCCAAAGGACCCCTCTATCTTCACCATATGGATTTGCATAAGGAAATCCCTGGGCAGTTAGGGGTTAATTCCCTAACTGATGTAATTGCACCCATGTGTGCTGACGTCAGTGAGCAGGGGAGGCACCAGAGACTTGGCTGACATCCAAGATGCCAGCCACCTCAAGGAGAAGTCTGCCATCCGACGCGGATTGGCACGGACTGGCACTTCAGGGGTTAAAGAGAGTTATCAATGGAAAGGTCAAACTATTTTATTTTTTAGGTGTCCCTAACTGGATTTATAATTTGTCTGGGTCCTATAATAAAAGTTAATTTCAAATCACTTTTAAAAATGATGGGCTAAAATCCATAGTTGACGCTACTGTTAGCGTTCAGATATGTAAGCGTACTTAACATGGGGAGCACAATCACTAATTATTGTTTTGATAAGTAAGGTATTACAAACTGCTAATGTTAGTACCACAGCGATGCGCAAGCCAAATTTTTTGTGACCAATTATTTTTTTTCAGATCCTCAGAGAGTTCTTTGCCACGAGGTGCCATTGTAAACTTCCTTTGACGAGTATGAGAGAGTGAAAGCAATAACACCAAATTTAACACACCTGCTCCCAATTCACACCTGACACCTTGTAACACTAACGAGTCACATGACACAGGGGGATTGAAAATGGCTAAAGGGCCCAATTTGGACATTTTCACTTAGGGGTGTACTCACTTTTGTTGCCAGCGGTTTAGACATTAATGGCTGTGTTGAGTTATTTTGAGGGGACAGCAAATTTGCACTGTTATACAAGCTGTACAATCACTACTTTACATTTTAGCAAAGTGTCATTTCTTCAGTGTTGTCACATGAAAAGATATAATAAAATATTTATAAAAATGTGAGGGGTGTGCTCACTTCTGTGAGATACTGTATATATAGATATATTTAAATATATTATCAAGGAATTAAAATCACCTAAGGGAGCAATGATGGCATCATGAGTAATACCCTACTATGAAATACATTCTATTGTTTAGTGGAGTCTCTCCCATTTCTTTCTATTACATGTTGAGGACTGACCACCTCAAAAGGCTAACATCCCTCCCTGTCACATGGTTTACTGGTTTTCTATCACAGCGCCCACAGAGTCCCAGGAGACGGTTAATACCAAATAAATGGGTTAATCTCATTAAAACAGGAATTAGGTTTGTTTAGGAAGGGACCTGCCATATGGAGTACATTGATGTTGTGGAAGACTTAAACATCTTATGATCATAATATGTAACCAAATCGCGATTATTGTTCCATTAGTTAAATGATTTTATATATTTGATAATATATCTAAGGGGAGTACACTGTATAATGTATGAGATATTTATATATTGTTTATATTGAAAGGATTTTTTGCACCACAAGATATTCCTGGAAATTCATGGACAGCAAATCCAAAACAATTTGATCTATCGCAAACTTAACTCATGGTTGCTAGTGAATCGAAGTAACAAAATGTTAACGCAGGAAAAATTATTTCTACTCCATACTGGTATCATCCAGATGTAAATTTTGATTAGAGCAAGCAAAATAAATGATAAAAATGCATACAATTCTTAATTTCAAGAGCAGGTTAATCCCCCTCTGGTTTTGTATAAAAAAAATTATAGCAAGCAGTTTTATTGTGTAATAAGCTTAAATATATGGAGCATCACAATTGATTCCGCTGGTTGCACTCACATTTAATGGAGTCTGCCCTGGTTCTGCACTATGCGACGGTGGGTGTTTCGCCAGTCTTCTGGGTACCCATGCAACCCTTTTCACGATAGCTGTTAATCCAGATCCTTACTGCACTCCAATTCATCATATAAAAGACAAAGAAGACAGAGCTGCCCAACCTAACGCAACTCCATTATAAGTAAAACAAGAGATATACAGATACCTATACGACATACATTTGTATGCGCCTCAACCCGCTCTTAAAATGCTTCTTTGGGTTTTAGATTAAACCAGTAACCTTACTCTATGTGATAATCAGTCAGCTGGAGTACCAGGAACCAGATTAACCCTTTCGCTGCTGAGCCATTTCCCGCCTGTGTGCTGAGCTCATTTTTACCGCTTTTGCTCATCATGTTTAAAAGCAATTTGAAGCCACATTTTATTATATGACTCAGACATATTATATATTGTTCTTTCCAGTAGACTCCGCAGATTCATAATATGTCATTATTATATATATATGTCATGTCCTGCCTGTATATTATAACAAAAAAATGCAATAAAATTTGAATTTTTAATCATCTACAGCGTGTAAAGTGTTTTTTTCACATTTTAACATACAAGTTTTTGCGTTTATATTTTCTATAATGTGCTCTTGTTAAAAAAATTAGAAATGGGGACTAATTACATTTTTTGTGGGGGAATTATGTGATTTTTAGCGAACGCACCCCATAGAAAAAATCATTAGTGCAGCATCATTGTTTGCATTATAATTTAAATGTGAACAATAGTGCTGCATTAATAAAAAAACACACACAAAAATATGTTTTTTATTATTATTATTTATTTATTTTTCTTTTTCTTTACCTGCAGCATATGAATTATACATGTTGCAGGCCAGGATTTTTCCCTGTGATCGCCTCTACATAAAATAGTAATGTGCCCTAGTAATGTGCCCAGGAAAACATGGCCGGTCTGGCAACTCTACTCTAGCCACAATTCCCACGAAGATAACATTATGTTGTGAACAAATAGGCCTATACCACACAGATCACATGACACTTCCAAAAAGGACTATGGACTCTGTGGGGTATACCAGTGGTAGTGACAATAAAAAGGGCTGTTACAGAAAAAAGAAAAAATGATTTAAAAAAAAAGAGAAATTTTTGCAAAAAAATCCCGAAAAATGCCTAAAAGATCCTAAAAAAAATCTATAAATAAAGAGACTTTTTACTGCAGAATATTATAATCAACGGTTTATCAGATATTGAATTAAAACAGGAATATTTTTAACATTGAAGCCTATGGGATTCGCCTGAATAAACCTGTCGAATATAACCACCGAACAGCAGGGCAATTCTGCAATTTTTCACTGATGGTTTTTGTTCTCTGAATAGACGAAGCATTGCTTCACTATGGGGATTTCACTGCCCTCGAACAGGCAATGAACAGGCACCGTATCTGCAGGCAATTCGTCAACATTTGTCGAACTGCCTGCTCTCTGAATAGCTGTATGGCCAGGAAAGGTAAGCGTACACTGAATTTCAGCGTTCGGTTACCTTTTGGCCACAATTCTGAGCTCTTTGAATAACCCTGTATATTATGTGTTTTCATTAGTATGCTGTTAATGAATTGGAGGACTGAAATTAACCACTGCACTGCTGAGTTATGTCATCCCAATGGGTCGATTTCATTATTACCATTTTTAGATGATATTTGAAGTAAAATTTTATAATAGAATCCAGACATATTATTTATAAAAAAATCTGTGATTGTTATATTATGTGTTTATGTCATATCATGTCAATGATGTCAGATTGCTCTAACAAAAAAGTAAATTTCCAAATAGACTTCAAACATTTGCTAAATGTAAAATTATTTTACCATACTTTATCATCTAAACTTTTGTGGTTGTATATTTATGGGATAGTCTTTTTTTTTTTAAAAAAAATTGAAATTTAGAACCTGTTTCTGCATTTTTCTATGGAAATGTGCATTTTAACCAAAACTGAAAAAAGGCAGAATTTTTCTGTATTTTGGTGCATTGCATTTTATAAATAACACAACTATTTATAAAACACTGATCTTGCTCACAGTGTGGGGAATCAGAAGTTGAGTAATGGCTGCAGCATTGTTTATTTTATACATGAAAAGTGGTCAATCCCATTGCCTTAGAAAAAGTTGGGAGGGTTTTCATTTCTTTTATTCACTTCACTTGACCTTCTGGGGTGAATAGAATGGAGAAATGGGGGTCCAAAAGACATCTGCCTCTCCCCCACCAGCTAACTGGCTAACTGGCTTGTATTTTAGATGACAACTGTGGAATTATTTATTGTGTTATCAGCTCCATATTTGCTCCTGGTGTGGAATTGAGTAGGTGAGTTATTGCAGTGATGTTGATCAGTATATAACTGAAATGTGATCAATGTTGCTGCATTAGGAAAAAAATAAATTTTATTTAAAAAATTTATTTTTACAAAAACACAGGAATGTGTCCAGACTCTGACCTTTCCAATGACATCTCACTTAAGCTTGTGAGGTGCATGGGACCATGAATACAGGATTCCAAAGGACCCTTGTGTCTTCTTACAATGGAATTTCCCTAATCAGGCAGGGGTTGTCCATTCTGACATCACTACACCCTTGCATGATGACATCAGTGGGCAGGGGGACGTTGCGCAGCCATAACTGACATCCAAGTTGTCAGTCCACTGTCTGAATCGGTGCCAGGGCCGGATTAAGATCGCTATGGGCCTGGAGCTGAATATTTGGTGGCTTTTTTTTGGGAATTTAGTGAAATGAAAACATATTTTAGGTTATTTAATAGTGCAGAATCGGGTATATCTAACCAGGCAGATACTGTGTGAGTAATTTTTCATTCAAATTTCAGTCATTTACAACGTGTAAAATTATTTTTTCCCATTTTATCATCCAAACCTTTGTGGTTATATAATCTACTAGGACTTCTTGTTAAAAAATGTGAAATGGGAACCTGTTGCTGCATTTTTCTGAGAAAATATACAATTTTAATAAAAAAATAAAATAAAAGGGAAATATTTCCTTTTTTTTTTCGTTTTGGAGGATGTTTTATGAATAATATGACTATGTATAAAACACTGAACTTGCTCCCAGTGTGGGAAATGAGAAGGTGAGTAATGGCAGTGGTATGCTCATTTTAAACGTGAACAAATGGACAAAGCCATCGCTTTGGAATGAATAATAAATAAAAAAGTGTTGGTTTTTTGTTTAATTTTCTTTTAGATTTTACATGGTCATGTCTGGTATCAATGCAAAGGCCAGGCTCTGCCCTGTCCAATGACACCTCACTTGACCTTGTGAGGTGTAAAGATTAGTAATGCAGGGGTCCAAAGTCCCCCCAATGCTCTTTGCTGCAGTGCAGAGGTTTAGGTTTTTGATGTAACAATTCGTTACGGATCACCTCCACACTTGTTGGTGACATGAGAAATGTGATGGTGAGTTAGTGCAGCATCATTGTTCACTTTATAATTGAAAACTTAAAAATATTGCTGTGTTAGAAAAAAAGAAAAATTTAAATATTTATTATTTTAATTTTATTGTTAAAAAAACCTGGTCATGTCTTGTATCAATGGAAAGGCCATGATCTGGCCTTTCCAGTGATACCTAACATGACCCTGTAGCTGTTATGGAGTTGGAGACACAGAGGTCCAAATGCCCATAAATGCAGACTTACTCTGGTCCTATTCTGGGGCATGGCCCTGGAGCTGCTGCTCCATCGGCCCCTATGTTAATCCGGCCCTGATGGCTGCGATTGGCAATCATGCCGCTCATCTCTGTGGAGACACAGCAATGAGAAACAGACGCTGCCTGCATACAGCGGTGAAATAGACAACATTTGTGTCTTGTCCTCTACAGCGAAAGGGGTTAAACAAACACATAGGAAGTGAGAGGATGTTTATGCTCATCCTTATTTAATAAAGTCTAAGTTACAATCAACACATTTTCCCCTAGTTGAAATCTGCCTTTCAGATATTTACTTGATTACATATTGATTTGCTTTTAATACTTCCTTACATATCCTTTTAATTAGAGATGCCTGTATAGGGGGTTTAGTCTTCAATGGATCGGTAATATCAGTATGGAGGTGCAGACATAATGTTAATGACTGATTTATTTTACTATTTGACTGCTGTTGTAATATAAGGAACCAGGGATCACTGGGTCTGTAAAAAGTATTGTGTATTGCAGGATTTACACGTGTCTCTATTTAATAAGAGCAGTCACTCTGTTGGGCTGGGTCTCAGTCTCTTCTTCTGGTCTATCCTAATATTCCTCTTCTTTTTCTGTGTATGGGTGTTGTAACGGTACAAAAATCCAGTGCAATGAGACAAAGTGCAATTCAAGTGAAATTTATTAAGCGATAGAGTGTAGAATCCATCATAGATTAGTCAACCCGTAATAAATACATGCAGCACAATGTTCAATGCAGAAAGGTTGAACAAAAGCAGATACCCGCAAAAGAGAATGCTAAGATTGCAGCAAAAAGTCTTTCGATCTGTCACCTCCGCATGTGGTAGACACAGCACTTGTCTACATCAATTTTGCAAAAAGTATAGACAGTAGAAGTGAACCCAGTGTGAAAGGCAGAGAAAATCCTGCAATGAAATACAGAACAAAGACATTTTTATTATCTGATTTACAACTACAATAATGCAGGTTTGTTCAAACAGTTTTGAGTACTTGGCCGCCAAACATCCAGTTACTTTATAAACCTTTCTTTGATAACTGACAATAGTTTGAATTGTTCTTAGTATATTTCAGCTACCCCAAAATCAACAATTCTTTAAATAAATGTTCAAAAGCTGGAAGATAGATCTCCAGCAGGTGACTGAACTCTAGGCTCATAGTCGCCAGTTCGCTCTATCCACCAATATATTGAAGATCCCAAAATATTGAAAGATCAGGCTTAAACAAACATTACTGCAAGTAGGATCTCCAATATCTCAGACAGTAACTCTTCGGTCTCTGTGTCTAGCATGTGGCTGCAGAGTTATCAGAGTTAATAGGAAAGCAATGTATGGCTCTCCATGTAGTTAATCACTCAATGTGTGAACAATATTATAATAATAATAATAATAATTACCACCTCTACGCTGATGACACTCAGATCTACCTCTCTACCCCTGATCTCTCTCCCCCTGTCCTCTCAAAAGTCAGTGACTGTTTATCTGGCATCTCCTCCTGGATGGCCTCCCACCACCTAAAGATCAACATGTCAAAGACTGAGCTCCTACTTATTCCTCCCTCCAATGCCTCCCCACCTCCTGACTTCTCTATCATGGTGGAGGGTATCACCATCTCCCCATCAAACCAAGTTCGCTGTCTTGGAGTTACACTTGACTCTGCTCTTTCCTTCATCCCCCACATCCAGTCTCTTTCCTCCTCCTGCCGATACCAACTGCGTAATATTTCCAGAATTCGGCCATTTCTTACCGCTGTCACCACAAAAACAACTCATACACGCCCTGGTAATCTCCCGACTCGACTATTGCAATAATCTCTTATCTGGCCTCCCTCTGTCCCGCCTCTCCCCCCTACAATCCATCCTGAACGCCTCCGCCAGGCTAATTCACCTCACCCGCCGCTCTGTCTCTGCCGCTCCCCTCTGCGAGTCCCTTCACTGGCTCCCCATCCACTGCAGAATTAAGTTCAAAATCCTTATCCTTACCTACAAAACCCTCACTAACTCAGCGCCCCACTACCTGTCCTCACTAATCACCAAATACACCCCAGCCCGCTCCCTAAGGTCAAACAGTGACCTGCGCCTAGCTTCTCCCCGCATCACCTCTTCCCATGATAGACTGCAGGACTTCACACGCGCAGCCCCCACTCTCTGGAACGCTCTCCCTCGTACTGTCAGACTTTCCCCTAACTTCTCTTCCTTCAAACGCTCCCTTAAAACGTTCCTATTTAGGGAAGCCTACCACCCAACTCACTGACGCAACCATCAATCACTCTCACCTTACAGTCCTCTCCTCCTGTTTCCAACTCCAACCCTCCTAGATTGTGAGTTCCTACGGGAATAGGGCCCTCATCTCCTCCTGTACTGTTTGTCAAATGTTGTTCAATGTATTGTAACCCTGTCTATACTGTGCTTATTGTACAGCGCTGCGGAATATGCTGGCGCTTTATAAATAAAGAATAATAATAATAATAATAAATAAAGAGGTTTTCATGTATGGAGCAATGGTGTGAGCGTATGGGTATAATGAGAGTGAATAATGCTGGATGGTGTTTGTGTTTAGGAAGGGCTGAAGTTCTGGAAAGTGTAAGTGTGTGTAACTGATACTTGATTGTTTCCAGTGTGCATTTAAAAGTGTAGATGTGTTTTGCAAATTTGTGATGTCTTCTTAAGACCCTCAAATAAAGGACCCAATCAACAGCTAAATGTAAAGAAATGAAGAGTAACATAAATCAAGATAGAGCCTCCCATTATGGAATGACAGACACTTCCCCTATCAGTCATGTGAGGATCTGACTCCATCACATGATGCTCAAGTGAGAGAAAGACCCTAAGCAGCTTGCAAATTTTTCTAATTATACAAACAACTCTGCTGCTAAAATGATTGCAAAAACACACCCTTACTGTAAAGTATGGTGAATGTACTTACTGTCAGTGGCGCCGGATGAAATATCAATACGATCTATAGCAAAATAAATGAAAACTGAATTAAATCCCATACTTTATGAAAATTAATGCAAACAATTGGAAGCAATGAATATGAAATGTTGCAAAAGAGAAATTAAAATAGCTTACCTTCAGTATTTATGGCCACACCGACTGTTGCTGTTTCACCGGGGCTTTTACCAGCTTTAGCCAAAGGTGCAGGTGCACTGCAGTCCTGTAATGGAATGAAAAGTCAAGCAATTTAGAAAAAAAGGCCAATCACAATTTGAATTCTGCCTCTATTTTAACTAGCTGCAATACTGGGAGGCAGGTACAAATAACATGGAAGAACTGAATGCTGACATAAAGTCCAATTTTCAGTTTTATTTTACAGTCAGGGGTAGTAGCGCAAGAAACACGTGATAACATGTTCTGTCATCACATTGTTTCTTGTGAATGTCTTTATGTATGCATATATTCTTGTCTTTATTTCAAATATTACATCACAGTATACATAACATCACTAAGAGTTATAGGAATGTTTAGCATTTGACAAAGGGCATTAACATTTGTTGACATTTTATGATGAGAGATTTAATATATTATCAAATACTGTGTCATGTCTGTTGTCATACTGTGT
>RXON01004610.1:0-27582 GCA_009667805.1 Leptobrachium leishanense | reverse complement strand
AATGAGAACAAAATGGTCAAAATGAGCTCAGCACATGGGAAGTGAAAGGACTAACTCTATGTATGTCACTCTGGAGTATATTTGCTGGTTACACACACAGCCTATCAGGGCATTACGCCCCATGCTGCCGTAAGGGGCCGGTGGGGGCCCGGGGGGGTTCCCGGGCCCCCGACGGCAGCGGCGTCGCCCTTTAACAGCTCCGATATCGGACTCGATGAGTACAAATCCGGAGCTGTGTCCCTGCTGCTGCAGGAGCCGGAGGAGACTGAGACACTGTGTCTCCTCCGGCTCCTGGCAGCTTCACTTCCTGGCTGGGCGGGGCCAAGCAGCGTGTGAGGGCCTCCCAAGCACGTTGCTTTGGCTCCGCCCCTCCACTCAGTGAAGCTGCGCGCCGGAGCTGGAGGGGCCGGGAAGAAGATCAGAAGAAAAGAAGATTAAAGAAAAGGTGAAGAAAAGAAGATAGAAGAAAAGAAGACAGTGGAGTGGTGAGCCAGGGCCCAGACCCCAGGGCCCAGACCCCAAACCCAGGGCCCAGACCCCTAGGCCCAAACCCAGGGCCCAGACCCCTAGGCCCAGACCTTAAGGCCCAGACCCCAAACCCAGGGCCCAGACCCCAAGGCCCAAACCCAGGGCCCAGACACCAAGGCCCAGACCCCAGGGACCAGACCCCAAGGCCCAGTCCCAGGGACTAGACCCAGGGCCCGGACCAGAGCCCAGACCCAGGGACCAGACCCCAGGCCAGACTCAGGGCCCAGACCCCAGGCCAGACCCAGGGCCCAGACCCCAGGCCAGACCCAGGGACCAGGCCCAGTATAGACCCAGGGCCCAGACCTCAGGGACCAGACCCCAAGGCCCAGTCCCAGGGAACAGACCAGAGCCCAGACCCAGGGCCCAGACCTCAGGGACCAGACCCCAAGGCCCAGTCCCAGGGACCAGACCAGAGCCCAGACCCAGACCTCAGGGACCAGACCCCAAGGCCCAGTCCTAGAGCCCAGACCCAGGGCTCAGACCTCAGGGACCAGACCCCAAGGCCCAGTCCCAGGGACCAGACCAGAGCCCAGACCTAGGGCCCAGACATCAGGGACCAGACCCCAAGGCCCAGTCCCAGGGACCAGACCAGAGCCCAGACCCAGGGCCCAGACCTCAGGGACCAGACCCCAAGGCTCAGTCCCAGGGACTAGACCCAGGGCCCGGACCAGAGCCCAGACCCAGGGACCAGACCCCAGGCCAGACTCAGGGCCCACACCCCAGGCCAGACCCAGGGACCAGGCCCAGCCTAGACCCAGAGCCCAGACCTCAGGGACCAGACCCCAAGGCTCAGTCCCAGGGACCAGACCCGGGCCCAGACCAGACCCCAGGGACCAGACCCAGACCCAAAGGCCATCATACACAGCCCGTTTCTGTGAGATTTATTGCTGTGGATTCTGTGATACGTTCAGACACACCGCTCATTACTGTGAGTTTTATTGCTGTGGATACTGTGATACGCTAATACACACGGCACATTACTGGGAGTTTTATTGCTGTGGTGCTATGTTATGTCCTTTTTTTTTTGAAGGGGGAGAAAATCTGTTAGAGGTTGAGGGAGTGCCAGGGGGGGGGCCCTGGGGGCCCCATCGTGAGTTTTAGTAAGGGGCCCCATCATTTCTGATGGCTGACCTGCAGCCTATACACCTCTATAGTTGTCATGGCCCACGCCGTTGCGGCAAGAAAGCCAAAGGCGGTACTGCACCCTCCTGATTGAGCCTGACAGCGCCTTTCTTGTATTGTCCCTGGTCCAGTCCAGGTATTGGAAAGACCTGACTATCAGGTCTATTCAAAGAAAGGTGAAACTCAGGAGAATGACTGGAGAAGTGAAAATTCTAGGTCAAAATATCCGAACCAGAAAAATTCTCCCATATGGTCTAGGTTGTTCTCGTCTCCTGGTTTTCACCTCTGTGCAGTTTTTTTATTTTTAGTTTGCTCCAAAACGTAAATAGTAATGTTGGCATGGTTTCTGTGTGTGTGTGGTGGTACTCCACATTACTGTGCCTACAGGCTCCTGTGATGCAGATCTGGCGCTGTCTGTGTGGGTGTTTGTTTATGAGTGTGTACCTGGGTGCAATATCCCCCAATGTCTGTCTGTTTCTTGAGGGACAGTCCCTATTTTTGACCCAAATCCCCTTTTCCCTTATTTTTTTTTTTACTTCTAATGTTCCTCCTTTTAGAAACTCCCCAATATATTCAGGGTGTGCAGGTGTGTAACAGAACTGCACAGCAATAAAACTCCTAACAATGAGTCTGTAAAGTGAAATAAAATGTAAATAAGAGGCTTTGACTTTAACATGTTTGTTGACATAAATGGCCCAATATTTCATGATGGCGCCTATAAAGTCTGGGAATAACCGATTCTGAGCCTGGCTTTAGCGACTCCTCTAAAGTGTGTGTGTGTCACTGAGTTGTATGGCCCTGTGTTGTGTTATTGCCGGTGGTATTTGATTCTCAGTGACAGAGCATTGCTGTGTGGTGTCACCTGAGCCGCAAGAGGACAGACCCTGTGAGGCAATGTGATAGGGAGAGTGAGTGTGACGAGCACAGCCTGCGATTCAGGCGCAACTTTCTCTGTCACTGCAAACCCCACACCAGCTCTTAGCTAAAACTGGTAGAGTGCCCCCCCGAAACCTGTGTCTGGATCCGCCCCTCCCTCACATCCCGCACCTCTCTCACCCCTCAGTCTGTAACGAACACCTCTACCAGACTCATCTACCTCTAACCCTGCACCTTTCACACATCATCCCTCTACAGTATAATCAATGGCGCTGCAGAACCTCTTCACACTTTATAAATACTTGTAACTGTAACTGACAGGGTTAATACACACAGGGTCCTCTTTCCCTAGTGTTCACTGTAACCCCTTTACTACTGAGATCGAGATATCTCGGGCTTCAAAGGCACCATCTGGTGCCCTGATATTAAGATCTGCAGCCCAAAAGCACCAAAATTTGTTTGGGTGCACCTTCTGCAGCCCAAAATCAAAGTTTTAGCTCTGTGGGTGTTCTGTTTCTCCACCAAAGCACTGAGAATGTGATCTCTTAACTTACTGTTGTGATGAGATGGCTTTAACTCCCAGTCTAGATGAATTACAGGCAGTGACTCAATCGAGATGACACCTTGAAGATCTGTTGAAGTTTTATTCCAAAACTGCTGTAGAAAATCCACAACAATATACATCCGATAGGTCAAAAAATCATAATCTGAGTCCATAAGGCTTGCAAAGGATTACTGGGAAGGGAACAAGTGGAGCTATCTGAACAGAAATCCCTACACCATGAGGGAGGGAGGGGAGAAACCCAGGGGGAGATAAGACATGTGCAATTCTTAAAGGCATACCACAAGTCATGTGAAACATGACACTCCCCGTCGAAATCTATGATTTCTATAATTAAATAACTTTGACTAAAGTTCAAAACAAATAAGTGAAGATTCTTTTCCAGGAACATCTGAAAAACAAGAGGGATGGGAAGAACAAGAGAAAAGAATGCAACATTAACAATTCTTGCAGATCTTGATCTTGATGGTCCGAGCTGTGAGAAGAACAGTCAGTGAGTCCATCTTCAGAGGGGAAGGCAGCAACATGCACCAATCCTTCTTACCTCTCTTTGTCTCAAATTGATGACTTGTGAGGCTGGTCTTCCTCTTTGGGCAAAAGGAGTACAAGTTCCTTTATAGGCCTGAAGTAAAAGTGTGGAGAATCTTCTTTCATTACTTTAACTTCTACTTTTCTTACTTTCCCATCATTACTTGGCATAGTTTTTGTAATAAGACCCATAGGCCAATGGTTGCGATGAGAATCTGTCTCTTTCAAGAGTACTAGGTCTCCCACTTGTAGGTTGGGTTTGCTAGTTTGCCATTTACTGCGACCTTGAAGGTTGGAAAGGTACTCCATCTTCCAACGGCCCCAAAATGTATTAGCCAGCTGTTGAACTCGTTTCCATTGATGCTTGTAAACATTAAGGCAATCAAGTTCTTCTGTGGGTATGGTGGCTATCCCAATTTTTTGGATAAGAAGAGTGGCGGTGGAGTGAGCAATACTGGAGACTCTGGATCCGAAGACACAGGACCAGTGGCCTTGCATTAATTATAGCAGACACCTCTGCAAGAAGGGTGACTAAGATTTCATGGGTAAGTTGGAAAGTTTTCTCTGGTCTAGTAGCATAGAGTCCAGGATTTCCTTGCAACTCCAATCATGCGTTCCCAAGAGCCTCCCATGTGAGAGGAGTGCGGTGGGGTTGAATTCCCATTTACACTTATTGTCATTCAAGAAGTTCAGTATTTTTTCTGCTCCTGTAAAATTAGTTCCACAGTCAGATCTAAGTAACTTTACAGGTCCTCGTACAGAAACAAATCTTCTGAAGGCATTGATGAAACAGGAAGAATCCATTGATTCAATCACTTCTATGTGTACTGCGCGAATACTCAAGCAAGTGAACTGCGCAGCCCATCGCTTATTGTTGGCAGCTCCGCCACGAGTTTTGCGTGTAACAACAGTTCAGGGGCCAAATATGTCCATACCAACATTTGTAAACGGTGGATCAGTACTTAATCTATCAGCTGGTAGTTCTGTCATCTGTTGTTGTAGGTGCTTTCCTCTTAGTTTTTTACACTTGACACATTTGTGGAGTATGGACGATGTACACCTTTTCATCCCGACGATCCAGAAACCTGCAGATCTTACTGCTCCCTCTGTAAAGTGACGACCTTGGTGCTGAACTTGCTTATGGTAATGACTAACTAACAGAGCAGTGATGTGATGACGTCCTGGAATAATGAGGGGATTTTTCTCTTCGCTGAAAGATTTGGACCTTTCAATGCGACCACCGACTCGAAGTAGCTTGTTTTGATCAATTACTGGATTCAATTTGTACAAAGAGCTATCCTTAGATAGGTTAAGTCCTTTTGCTATGACAGCAATCTCTTGTGAGTAGACTTCATGTTGGACACATTGGATGATGAGCCTTTCTGCTTGAGAGACTTCCTGAATTGTGGGGAGGCCTTTACAGATGTGCCAGTTGTGACATTCTTTGTCCGTGTCAGAGCTGTTTGTAAATTGATGAGCAATGTGAATAAGACGTGCAATGGCTCGTACAAACAGAAGGACCACTTGGAAAAGCGTTCAAAACGGTGAGGACTCAGCCTTACCCTTTCTTTCACAGAGGTGTTGAGTGTAACGGTAACAGCTCTAATTTCTTTATCCAATTCTGGTTCAACCAGTTCAAATGTAGAATTTTGTAGAATTTGAGATGAGGGTCTTCATTCAAGAGTATTGGTGGGGATAGCCATAATGTGTCCAGAAATTCAGTAGCAGGTACTGCACGCGTACCTCGATCAGCAGGGTTGAAGTTAGTGGACACATAGTGCCATTGTTCAGGTGCAGAGAACTTTCTTATACGTTCCACTCTGTTCGACAGACAAGTGGAAACTGTCTTGTCTGATTGTGTATGTATTGCTTTGTGAAGGGCTTATCACAGGCTGATACTTGTAACGTGAACGTTTGTCTTGCTTAACGTTCCAAAGCAATCCAAGACTGCGCTGTGTAATGGAAAGGTCCGTTCCTAGTTGGAATTTCTTCACACTGACAGCGTAGTCAGAGGGAAAGGCTCTCATGGCCTTGTCGCTGTTAGAAATGATTTGTGAAGTCTGAGGTTTGCAGTGGCAAGCATGTTCTGAGTTCTAGTGAGAAGGTCAATAGCTTCTTCTTCTGTAGGCAGAGATTTGAGTCCGTCGTCTACATAGAAGTTCTTTTCGACGAACTGTCGTGCATTCAAACCCAAAATCTTTTCTCTCCTTCTTGAGCCGTTTTCCTCAGTCCATAAATTGCTACTGCGGGAGAAGGACTATTACCGAAAACATGTACCTTCATCCGGTAGTCTATGACTTCATCATTGACATCATTATTACGATACCATCGGAATCTGAGGAAGTTTCTGTTGTCTTCACAGACGATGAAACAGTGGAACATCTGCTGAATGTCAGCCATAATAGCAATTGGTTCTTGTCTGAAGCGAAGTAAAACTCCTATGAAGTTGTTGTTCAGATTAGGGCCCAGTGAGAAGACTGTCATGAGGGAGACACCTTCATGTCGAGCACTTGAGTCGAAGACCACCCTAATCTGATCAGGCTGGAGGATGATAGACACCAAAGCATGGAAGATACCAGCATTCTTCTCCTTCCTTAAGCGGAGGTGCAGGCTCAGCATGATCTCTCTCAAACACTTTCTGCATAAAGTCCACAAAGTGTCTTTTCATCTCATGTTTCCGATTCAAACTGCGTTGTAAAGAAGTAAACCGTGCTTCTGCATGTTCTCTGTTGTTTGGTAGTCTCTTTCTTGGAGTACGGAATGGTAGAGGTGCTACCCAGCTGTTGAAATCATCTTGGTGGAACTCTTTACTCATGGTTTTCAGGAATTCTTTGTCTTCCATGGTAGCTGCCACTCGTTGTCTTTAGATGTTACCTCAAACACTGTGTTGCCGATGTTGTCATCCCAGAAATTAAGAGCTTTCTCTTCGTCCTGTATGATGTGTCGTTGTGCGCTCTTATAAAGCAGTCTTTCCTTCACATGATATTGGTGGGTCGTCGTGCAGAACAAGAAGTCTGACCATTTGGCAGGACGGTGTGTTTTAAAGGAGGACACAGAGTAAGGTTTTCTGCCTTTGTCTCGACAAACATTGCCAATGATGACCCAGCCTAGATCCAGATACTGAGCATATGGAGCATCATGTGGACCGTTGATTTGTTGACGAACTTTGTGCACCCTAAGAGATGTCTCGGCCGAGCAACAGTAGGATCTCAGCACTTCCGTCGAGGGCTGGTATTTGGTAGGTAAGTGAGAATGGTGCAAGGCAGCTTCTGGAGTAGGGATCTCCTCTTTGTTGCTTGGGATCTGGTTGCACTCAGTGATAGTGGGCAAAGGTATTTCCACATTGTCGTTCAGAGGAGCAACCACAAGACCGCTGGCTCTCCTACCTAAGACTTCTGTAGTGCCGGTGCAAGTAGTTAGGGTATATGGTAGAGCATTTTCTTTTATGTAAAAGTTCAAAAAATTGTGTTGTTGCAAGAGATCTGTTACTCTGACCATCCAGAATGGTATACACAGTCTTATGGCCTTTTCAGGTTGACCTCTTGGGTATTCACGAACCAAACATATTTTTGCGCAGGATTTGTCACAGAGTCCTTCTCCACAGACTTCCGTACATGAAGAGAACACTGAGGTGGAAGGTACTGCTTGATCTGTGCGCTCCGCCTTGCTTTTGCCTCAGGAGGATTGTTTGTGGGCTTAGTAAAGTTGTGCGGATATGGATGAAGAGCTTGTACATGGTCATCGCTGTCACACACTATGCATTTAATGATAGCTTTACAGTCCTTTGCAAAGTGTTCTGTGGAGGCGCAGCATTTGTAGCAGACCCCAAATGTCTTTAAAAGTTCTTTACGTTCTTGTAGGGTTTTCTTTCTGAAGCCAATACATTTCTTAAGTGGATGCGGTTTGTTATGTATGGGACATTGGCGATTTGGGTTCTCGATGTTCTTGTTTTGTTCAGTCTTTTCAAGAACTGTAGCAGGTGCAGGTAGAACAGTGGTCCTTTTCAGGGACACTGGTCCTCGATGGTCTCTGTGTGTCATACGTGTGTTTGTAGGTCTTGGAGGGGTGTGAACTGAGAGGGTTACCTTCACCATAGGAGAAACTTGGGTCATTCTTTGTGTCTGCAATTCGTTTGATGAACTCACAGAAGTAGGAAAAAGGAGGAAAGGCAACTTGATGTTTTTCCTTGTATTTTGATCCAAGCGCTGCCCAATTTTCTTGAAGGCCATACGGTAGCTTGAGAACAATAGGGTTGATGCCACGAGGGGTGTCAAGGTAACTGAGACCAGGTAAGCGGATGTCAGCTTTAGCGAGTTGAAGCTCCAATAAAACATCGCTGAGTTCTTGAAACTTTAAATTCTCTCTAGTGGAAATCCTTGGGAAGCTGTGCAATCTTTTGAATAAGGCATCTTCAATGGCTGCTCGACTGCCAAAGGTACGTTCAAGTCTGTCCCAAGCAGCATTAAGGCCTGCAGCAGGGTTGTCAATATGAACCGCTTCGAGCCTCTTGATGCGTTCAGTAGACTGGGGACCTAGCCATCTGATGAGCAGATCTAATTCTTCTGTAGCAGTGATGTCTAGGTCACTCATTGTGGCTTTAAAGGTGGATTTCCATCCTCTGTAATTTTCAGGCTTGTCATCAAACTTGGTGTGGCCTGTCTTTGTGAGCTCTCTGCGAAGCATGTATTTAGCAAACTGTGACATGTCCGTGTTTTCAGACTTTGGGTGCATGACTGCAGGTGACTTGGGAACATATGTTGGTGCTGAGGCATTCAACACTGGAACTGGTTTAAAGTTCATTGGCATGTTGGTTTGTAGCTGTGGAGCATTGTGCTTGCTAGTAAGTACTTGGCTGATGTCAAGGTAAGGTGGATAGTTTATTATGTGCATTGCTATTGTCCACTGCTTGGTGAGATGCTGCAGTCTGGTGTACTGGAAGATATGAAGGCAAATTGTCTTGGAGTACAGTAGGTGCGGAGAAGAGACCTTGGTTGAGTGCTTTGGTTGCTGTGACAGGGAGCTGACGTTCTGGAGAGGAATGTGAAGAATCTGAGGCATAAGACACAGCTGAGTGTCTGCTGCTACTGTTGTCTCTTTCACTAGCAGCCTGTTCTAAAACTTTTAATCTTGCCATGGCCGTGGCATGTTCACATTGTTTTTCCAAAAGTTCCATTTTCACTTTGTGGGTGTGGCTTCAGCTTCCTTGCGTGCGGCTTCAGCTTCCATTTCTGCCTTCTGGCGTGCGGCTTCAGCCTCCATTTCTGCCTTCTGGCGTGCGGCTTTAGCCTCCATGCGTGCGGCTTCAGCTCCCATTTCTGCCTTCTGGCGTGCGGCTTCAGCCTCCATGCGTGCGGCTTCAGCTCCCATTTCTGCTTTCTTTTTAGCGAAGGCTGCCTGAATTTTAGAAGCTTCAGCATCAGCACGGGCCTTTAGGAGTTGTTGACTGAGTGTGGAAGACCTTGATTGTAGGGATTTGGAAGACCTTGAGGAGTGTCTGGAGGATGCAGAGCGGTGGGATCTGGATTCATGGAGCTGTGCAATTCTTACTTCTGCCTTTGTCTTTGTTTGCAGCACAAAATTGTCTCTTTCTAGATTGAGCTCATTGAATCTCTTTAGTTCTTCCAGTGACACTTTAGTGTTGTACCGCTTTAAGAGATGAATATATTTAACACACAGTCTTTGATAATTCTGATAAGCGACATCTAATTGCTTAATAGTGCTCTCTAGTTGTAATGCATCATGACATGGTTGAGAGAGAGCTGACATGCATGTGACATTAGTACACCATAGATCATTCGTTTGAGACACCAACTCTTTTGCGTGAGCTTCAAGATTTTCTTGTACTTTCCAGGTTGATTTTGTTAATCTTTTTTCTCTTTTGTTTGGTTCAGGGTTTAATTCCTGATCTGAAAGGATTTCTGAGTCTGGTAGTGTGTCAGTTTGCATGTTGATTTGCTGGAACATTTTGCTGACAAGGAGAGGGTTAATGATCTAGTTCTATAGCAGCAGAGAAATGTATGAATTTTGCTCAGCTCAGCTAGGATTTCTAGGCACTGGGTGAAAAAAGATTTGTTTTTACTTTCTTTTCACAGTCAAATCACATGCAATGCGTACAGAGAAATAAACTGGTTGTAGTGTACAGATGCACTGGATAAACTATTTGTAAGGCACAGATGTATTGAACTTTCACAGCACTAATATCCTTTGTTGAATGCTATGCTGGGACTTGCTTACAGGCACATACAGGCTTGTGGCAATGGCTGCACTGTGTGAAGCTGCTATTTCCACTGTCCCTACGGCGTCTCCCTGTGTATCCAGAGCAAGGATCCTATGGAGGATGTCTGACTGATCTTTCTTGATCTTTTGGCTGATCTTTCTAAGATCTTCTGACTGATATATATGATTTTTTGACTGTTCTGCTTCTCCACCAAAGCACTGAGAATGTGATCTCTTAACTTACTGTTGTGATGAGATGGCTATAACTCCCAGTCTAGATGAATTACAGGCAGTGACTCAATCGAGATGACACCTTGAAGATCTGTTGAAGTTTTATTCCAAAACTGTAGAAAATCCACAACAATATACATCCGATAGGTCAAAAAATCATAATCTGAGTCCATAAGGCTTGCAAAGGATTACTGGGAAGGGAACAAGGGTGGAGCTATCTGAACAGGAAATCCCTACACCATGAGGAAGGGAGGGGAGAAACCC
Source organism: Leptobrachium leishanense (assembly GCA_009667805.1). Lineage (NCBI taxonomy): Eukaryota > Metazoa > Chordata > Amphibia > Anura > Megophryidae > Leptobrachium > Leptobrachium leishanense. The sequence goes on along the minus strand of RXON01004610.1, from coordinate 17,255 downwards.
AGGGGGAAGATAAGACATGTGCAATTCTTAAAGGCATATCACAAGTCATGTGAAACATGACAGTGGGCATAGGGCCCAAACAATTAAAACTGTGTACAATCCGCCTTTTCTGAGCCTTCGGCAGGGCGAGCATTGTGCCGGACGTGACGCATATTGCCTACTTTTTCAGAACACCAGCAATGAAATCACTCTGTGCCCTTTTAGATCCCCGGGCCCCCTCTGTCCTAAGTCACTATCTAGTGACTAAACCCCTATATAGACAGAAGAAAACTCAAGTCAGGAACCTACAGGGTTAATGGTTACCTGATACAAAGTGTCCACACCCTGTGTGTGAGGAATGTGGTAAAACACGCCCCCTGCTTCCTGATAAAAGAGAAAACTGATGTTTCGTTTCTCATTCTGTTTTCAGAGATGGCGTCTGTTGATCTGAGAGACGAGCTGACCTGCTCCATCTGCCTGAAATGTATATGGATCCTGTGACCCTGACATGTGGACACAGCTTCTGCAGGACCTGCATTGGGGATGTGCTGGACACACAGGATGGATCTGGAGCCTATTAGTGTCCTGAGCAGTGGCGTAGCGTGGGGGGGGGCTGGGGGGCCGTGGCCCCGGCGCAGTTTTGTTAGGGGCGCATTCGCGCCCCTAAAACTGGCCCGGGGGTTGAGGGACCCAGATGCCGGGCAGCGCGAGAGCGCCTGCCCGGTCTTGAACAGTCCGTCCTGTGAAGTGGATGCGGCTGTGTGCGTGCGCAGCCGGTCACGTGGTCCGGCTAATCAGGTGGTACTGAGTCTCTGTACCACCTGACTGGCCGGACCGCGTGACCGGCTGCGCACGCACACAGCCGTATCCACTTCACAGGACGGACTGTTCAAGACCGGGCAGGCGCTCCGCGCTGCCCGGCATCTGGGTCCCTCAACCCCATGCCGGAGCTGGGGCAACAATCCAGGTGAGAGCTGGGGCAAATCCATGACCTGGGGGCAAATCCATGTGTGACCTGGGGGCAAATCCATGTGTGACCTGGGGGCAAATCCATGTGTGACCTGGGGCAAATCCATGAGCTGGGGGCAAATCCATGAGCTGGGGGGCAAATCCATGAGCTGGGGGGCAAATCCATGAGCTGGGGGCAAATCCATGAGTGAGCTGGGGCAAATCCATGAGCTGGGGGCAAATCCATGAGCTGGGGGGCAAATCCATGAGCTGGGGGGCAAATCCATGAGCTGGGGGCAAATCCATGAGCTGGGGGCAAATCCATGAGTGAGCTGGGGCAAATCCATGAGCTGGGGGCAAATCCATGAGTGAGCTGGGGGCAAATCCATGAGTGAGCTGGGGGCAAATCCATGAGTGAGCTGGGGCAAATCCATGAGTGAGCTGGGGGCAAATCCATGAGCTGGGGCAAATCCATGAGCTGGCGGCAAATCCATGAGCTGGGGGCAAATCCATGAGTGAGCTGGGGCAAATCCATGAGCTGGGGGCAAATCCATGAGTGAGCTGGGGGCAAATCCATGAGTGAGCTGGGGCAAATCCATGAGCTGGGGGCAAATCCATGAGCTGGGGCAAATCCATGAGCTGGGGGCAAATCCATGAGTGAGCTGGGGGCAAATCCATGAGTGAGCTGGGGCAAATCCATGAGTGAGCTGGGGCAAATCCATGAGCTGGGGCAAATCCATGAGTGAGCTGGGGCAAATCCATGAGCTGGGGGCAAATCCATGAGCTGGGGCAATATCCATGTGAGAGCTGGGGCAATATCGATAACGTGTCCACAGGTTGGGGGGGGGCGCACAATTCTTGGCTGGCCCCGGGTGCTGACAACCCACGCTACGCCACTGGTCCTGAGTGCAGAGCAGAGTCTCAGGAGCGTCCAACTCTGGAGAGGAACAGGAAGCTGCGTAACATCACAGACAGTTTTCGATTTACTTACCCAGAGCAGGAGGAGGAGGAGGTCAGGATCCCCTGTACTTACTGTGACTCTCCGGTACCGGCTGTTAAAACATGTCTACATTGTGAAGCTTCTCTGTGTGATAAACACTTAAAGAAACACAGCAAGTCAGAGGAACACGTCTTAACTGAACCCACCACATCACTGGAGAACAGGAAATGCTCCGTCCACAAGAAGGTCCTGGAGTATTACTGCTGTGAGGACACGACCTGTATCTGTGTGTCCTGCAGATTGGATGGAGAGCACAGGGGACACAAGGTGGAGACTCTAAATGAGGCCTCTGAGAAGAAGAAGGAGACACTGAGGAATATCCTGCAGAACCTGACCTCACAGAGAGAGGAGACCAAGGAAAAAGTCCAGAATTTGGAGAAGCTCAGGAGACAAGTGCAAGGAAAAGCAGCCGGGGTAACAGAGCGAGTCACTGCCCTGATTAGAGACATCAGGAAACAGCTGGAAGCCCTTGAGAAGCGAGTCCTGAGTGAGATCTCCAGGCAGGAAGAGCAGGTCTCACTCCGAGTCTCAGATCTAATCCAGCAGCTGGAAATAAAGAAGGAGGAGCTGTCCAGGAAGATGGGAGACATTGAGGAGCTGTGTAACATGACCAACCCATTAATTGTCCTACAAGGACGGGAATCAGCCAGAGCCGACTATTGTGACGCTGAGGAGGACACAGAGAGACCTGATATAAAGGAGGTCCATGATGTACGAGCTTTGGATGTGGGTCTGATCTCAGTGACCTTTCACGCAGGCCTATCTGGGATTGTGACCAGAATATCGAGATGGCGCCAAGTACCAGAGGCTTCAGACATGTTACTGGATGTAGACACGGCTTCAGACATGTTACTGGATGTAAACACGGCTACTAATTATGTTTCTGTATCAGAGGATTTGAAAACTGTTTTCTGGTCAGGAATAAAGCAGAGTCGTCCAGAAACACCAGAGAGATTTCAGTATTATCGTCAGGTTTTAAGCTCCAGCAGTTTCTCCTCAGGACGACATTACTGGGAAGTGGAGGGCAGTGAATCTGGGTGGTGGATAGTCGGAATGGCCTATAACAGTATAGAGAGGGGAGGAGAACAGTCACTGATTGGAAACAATAAAAAATCCTGGGGATTGTGGAGGAATGCTAATAATCAGTATTATGTGAGACATGACAGTAATATAATCCAGTTACCTCAAACCTCTTCCTGTCAAAGATTAGGGATATTCCTGGACTATGAGGCCGGACGTTTGTCCTTTTATGAGCTTTGTGACCCGATCAGACACTTACACACCTTCACTGCCGTCTTCACCGAGCCGCTACATGCTGGATTATGGTGTAGCGCTGTGTTAAAAATCTTGCTGTGGCAGTACCTATTTTTGGCCACAAGATGGAGACTATCGCGATCAGAGATACTGGACATTGGGACTACAATGCCCGGCATGCTTTGCAAGAAGACAGGAAGTGGGTGGGGACTGGACACTTACATCCTCTGCCTCGTGGAGAAAGTCCAGAGCGCGCCAGGGAAGCAGAGAAAGCAGACGCACCGAGGAGATCGTGGCAGAATCTAGGCCAAAGCCCGAGGGAGACCTGTTGTTCCGGTTTGGGTCACCTAGTCTGAGGAGAAGGAGACTCGCCAGAGCCCAGACACTGCTGCAGACCGGCGGAATCGAACGGAGAGCGGGCGGTGAGCTGGACAAGCTGCATAAAGTCAGACAACGGATCCGGCCGCTAGTATCCCCAGTCAAAATCCGGAGGAGAGACGTCCTGGGTCAGCGGAGCCTAAAGCCTGCGTCGGATGGGTGAGAGGCCTCCAAGGCTGTTTGTGATTAAAGGTCAAGCTGCTGTTTTCTCTTTAAAGTCCACAGGGCCCCAACTGACTAGTCGAAGATTTTCCTTAAATAAACTCACTGGCCAGTTGAACAGTACCCGGGTACCACACACACATATACACCTTTCACCTTCTGGGACCTAACTTGTGCAGGACTCATTTTCTTTTATGAATCGGAACAGGGGTTAAAAATAAAGATACGTTCCGAATATCTTTTTCCTCTTTTTTTTCCGTTGCGCGTTTACCGTAATACGAAGGGATTGTATGTTTGGGGTTTTGCTACGTGTCCCCTTTTCTGAACTATCGGGAAATTGCATTGCTTTTATGTTCGGTCGCGAATATTTTATTTTCCGAAATACGAAGCCTCGTGTTTCGTTTCTTTTCCGCTGCGCGTTTGCCGTAATACGAAAATACTGTAATAATACTTGTGAATACCGTGCTTCAACATCTGCTCAAATATTTTAGTAAACTATTTAAATGATAAAAACTCACAACTGTGTTGGAGTATATTTATTCCCTAGTGCGGGGAGACTGACCCGTGGTTCATTTTCAGCGGCTCCTCCGGGAGTGAGCGCTACACGTGGGGGCTCGTTTCCGGGATCCAGTCTCTGGAAAAACCGCATCTAAAGGGTTAAATATGGATCCAGACACTGTTGCCGAGTGGTGTGGGGAGCACAGTAGCCAGTCAGAATGTTGTATAGTTATGGATATTCCAGCAGACACTTGGGCTGAAGATCAGATTCGCCAGGCCGTGGCCACGCTAGCACCAGATCATCGGGGGTTAATACTGGACATTGAAAAAAACACAGATACTTCTCACATGTATGTTCTTCTCGAATGGAGAAAGGGTGTTCCGCCATGTTTTCAGGGCACGAGCGTGAAACTGGCCGAAGAGGTGGAAGTCCAACTAATTAAGCCAAGTACGCCACGTGGCGAATCCGCAAGTGTTTCCGCGCCCAGTCCGTTGGCCATGATAGGGCCTGAATTTATCGTGGCTATTGGAGATCTACTGGCTAAATGTCAGAAAACAAGCCCTCCTCACACTAACTTCGGTTATCGACGGTTAAGAAATTTTACAGGAAACGTACCAACTCCGGCGGGAGAAGAAACCTTTGAAGAATGGGTGGAACAGGCGATGCAGGCTCTGGATGAGTGGGATGTCCCTGAGGCCCAGAAAAAGCAAAGGATCACCGAGAGCTTAAAGGGACCTGCGTCAGAAGCGGTGAGAAACCTAAAACTGAGTAGAAAAGATTGTACTGCTTTGGATTATTTAAACGTTCTTGAAGAAGTTTTTGGGCGAACTGAAAAGGCGGCCGAATTGGTATATCAGTACGAACACACCTATCAGAGAAGAGGTGAAAGGATGACCGAGTACATGAGGCGCCTGGATAAGATTCTACACCAGATACTCCTGAAGAAAGGGGCCGAACCGGCCGAAGTAGATAAGATCCGAATAAAACAGATCCTGAGGGGCTCTCAACCTCTAGATCCAGTGATGATGCAGCTGAGAAGCAGAGCAGGTAACAAGAGTTAAAGTACCTGGAACTGATCCGAGTTGTACGAGAGGAAGAGGCTTTACTAGAAGAGAAATCTTTCAGGCGGGGGGAAAGGGCTTATGCACAACCTGTGAGACATAACGACGGCCTGCAACCTGAAAGCGACTCTCTAGATACCTATGGATCTGACGAGGACGAACAAGAACATCTAGTTGTTTTTAAATCTACACAGAGAAGGCTGCCAAAGAGTCGAACCTCCCTGAACGGGGTGAATTGTCCAAGACCGTCACGAGGTTCAGGAAGCTCAAGTTGAATTGCAACAAGCGCATGCGGAACTGTGTCGGGTATTGATGAAGGTGACAGAGATGCAGGCAGAAATGCAGAAATTCCTCACAGGTATGCAGACGACGGAGTTGCTGTGGCGTCTGGTCCAAATCCTTTAACCAAATCTCAACAAGCAACTACGTCTCCGCTCTCTAAGAAGAGATGTTTCGGGTGTGGAGAAATGGGCCATTTCCGCGCACAGTGCAAAGGCCGAAAGCCTGAGAAGGATAGAGTCAAGGGACTGTTGGAAGCCCTGGAAGGACTGTTATCTACCTCACCAGCGGGAAACGCCAGAGGGCACCAGTAAAGGAGCAACCTGAGTGCCCAAGGGTTGAACCCCGCTCCATAAATCAAGCAAAGACTAAGAGGGCGAGAAGGCCCAAAGCCGAGCCGACTGTAGAGCCTGCCAGGACTGAAAGAGTCACTCCCTTAGCATCCGGGTCTACGTCATGGGGAGGCAATGCACGCAAAACCCTGCACGGGCAAGAAAAAGGCCAGGGTACAGCAAACTGGGTCTAAGCGTCCGGATACCGCCACAAATTTCCCGACCAACTGATAGGTCCTTCTCCCTGTTGTGCCAATCCAAGTGGAAGGAGTCTACACCAAAGCCCTGTTGGATTCAGGGGCTCAAGTGACATTGATCTACAGAGACTTCTATGAGAAACACTTAAAGCACATTCCTTGCAAGAATTGAAGGATTTGGAAATATGGGGTATCGGCACTGAGAAACTCCCTTATGACGGGTACCTGCAGGTGAAGTTGGAGATCGGATCTGAAGTCATCGGGCAGTCTGGGGGTTGTGATGCATTGGCTATTGTGTGTCCTCGACCCTCGGGTGCGAACAGAAGCTCCCTGATAGTGGGGACGAATACTGACCTAGTGCGGCGTCTCCTGACGCCTATCGTGTTGGAAGAAGGTTCAACTCAAGGAGTACACCCAATGTTACGTCCGGTCTATCAGAGGATGGTCGAAGAACGAAAGGCACCTGCCGAGGTGGGAAGACTGTGGAGACTGGGTGGAACAGAGAAGGTTCTGCAAGCAGGAGAAGTAGCGAGTTTCCGGGCTTCAGTCAAGTTGAATGGATCGCAACCAGGCCCCTATGTGGTGCTGGGAACCGATTTTGATCATGGGAGTGAAACCGGAGTCGAAGTAATTCCTGAGATAATCTCCACCAAAGCTCTGAAGAGAACACGAGGAAGAGTCTCGGTCAGCGTGTGCAATGTGACGGATTCTCCAGTAGTCCTTAAAGCACGAATGCCTATCGGGCAAGTAGAGTCTGCTACACCCCTCTCTACCGATTCAGGAGGGGGAGTGGGTAAAGAGATTCCAGATGAAAGATTCTACCCCAAGGACGCTCCCATTTCACCTGAGTGGAAGAAACGTCTTCAGTCTCAAGTCCTAAAGTGGAAGGAATTGTTCTCAAAAGATGAGTTCGATGTGGGCCTAGCTAAGAGTACTGAGCACCGCATTCGGTTACAAGAAGACAAGCCGTTTCGAGAAAGATCAAGGCGAGTTCCGCTAGGAGACTTAGATGATCTGCGAGAGCAGCTGAACGAATTACAAAGAACCAAGGTGATTCAAGAGTCCAGGAGTCCATACGCATCTCCCATAGTGTTGGTCCGGAAGAAAAATGGTTCTGTCCGCTTATGCATAGACTACCGCACATTGAACCGGAGAACCATCCCCGATCAATATGCCACTCCTCGGATAGAAGATGCCCTACAGTGTTTGTCTGGAGCAAAGTGGTTTAGTGTACTAGACCTGCGAAGCGGGTATCACCAGATACCAATGCATCCTGAAGACAAGGAGAAAACTGCGTTCATCTGTCCACTGGGGTTCTTTGAATTCAACAGGATGCCTCAAGGCCTTACGGGGGCTCCAGCCACGTTCCAACGGTTGATGGAGAAGACAGTCGGGGATATGAATCTAATCGAAGTATTAGTGTACCTGGATGACATAATTGTGTTTGGGAAGACTCTGGAAGAACATGAGCAACGTTTGGAGAAGGTCTTGAAGAGGCTCCATGAAGAGGGGCTGAAACTGTCTCTAGAGAAATGCCAATTCTGTCTACCGTCTGTTACGTATTTGGACATGTGGTCTCAGCAGAAGGTGTTTCAACAGACCCTCGGAAGTTGGAGGCCGTAGCTTCTTGGCCTAGACCCCGAAACGTCACTGAGCTTAGATCTTTCTTGGGATTCTGTTCATACTATCGAAGATTTGTGGGAGGATTCGCGAAAATAGCTCAACCACTGAACAAACTCCTGCAGAAGGAAACCACAGAAGAAGGCTGCAAGGTCTCTGACAAAAACCCGTCAGCTCCGGGGCCAAGGAAAGCTCGAGAGTCTATACAAGGTGAATGGACCAGTCAATGTGAAGGAGCTTTCGTAAAGCTGAAAGAGAGTCTAACCCGAGCTCCTGTTTTGGCCTATGCGGACCCTCACAAGCCGTATGAACTACATGTGGATGCCAGCCGAGAAGGTCTGGGAGGAGTCCTATATCAGGAGTATGGTGGATTGCTGAGGCCTGTGGCGTACGTGAGCCGGAGCCTTACGCCTTCAGAGAAGAACTATCCTACTCACAAGCTGGAGTTCCTAGCCTTGAAGTGGGCAGTGGTGGACAAGTTGAAAGACTATCTGTATGGAGCTGAGTTCGTGATCAAGACGGATAACAATCCTCTTACCTATATCCTTACTACTGCAAAACTGGACGCAACGGGACATCGGTGGTTGGCCGCTCTGTCAGGGTTTCGGTTCAGCCTGAAGTATCGCCCTGGGGTGAATAATCGAGATGCTGATGCGTTATCGAGAAGACCCTACACTACAGAATGGACTCAGTTGACTCCAGACGGGGTGCAAGCTTTGTGTCAAGGAACAGAGCGCCGGGTCAAAGGAGGGATTGAAGCAGAGGCCATAGGAGTTATGGCTGCGGCTGTTCCTGAGTTCTACTGTAACCCTACGCAGTTAAGGGATGAAAGTTTACCTACCTTTTCGAGACAGGACCTGAAAGCGGATCAGGCCAGAGACCCTTTAATTGCCTTGACCATAAAGGCCCTGTCTGCAAACCAGCGAGAGATTTTGTTAACCAACTCCCCGAGTGGAGCCAGATTGGTCTACAAAGAGTGGGAGCGGTTAAAGATGTTGGATGGGGTGGTCTACCGAAGGGGCCCCTCAACCAACTCTGAAGAGATTCAACAGTTATTCCTCCCTACTAAACATAGGGAGAGTGTGCTGCGATCACTACATGATGAGCATGGACATTTGGGTGCTGAGAGAACTTTTAAGCTGGTGCGAGATAGGTTCTATTGGCCTTGCATGAGAGCTGAAGTGGAAAGTTATTGTCATTCCTGTCTGAGGTGTATTCAGAGAAGACTACTCTACCGACCCGAACTGCTCCAATGAGCCATCTGCAGAGCCAGGGACCCATGGATTTGGTGTGCATTGACTTCTTGTGCTTAGAGCCGGATGCTAGTGGGCAAGGGAACATTCTAATAGTGACTGATCATTTCACTCGTTACGCCCAAGCTTTTTCCACGAAAGATCAACGCGCTCCGACTGTAGCCAAGGTGTTGATGGAAAAGTTCTTTGTTCACTACGGACTGCCAAGAGGTGCACTCTGATCAGGGTAGAGACTTTGAAAGCAGACTGGTGGGGCAGTTGTTAGAGCTGTTGGGAATCCAAAAGACCCGAACCACACCATATCACCCTCAAGGTGATGCTCAGCCTGAAAGGTTTAATCGCACACTGCTAAACATGCTGGGGACCTTGTCGAATGTGGAGAAGCAGAGTTGGAGTCGTCACATAGCTACTCTGGTGCATGCATATAACAGTACGGAGAGCGATGCAACTGGATATTCACCGTACCGTCTTATGTTTGGAAGGGAGGCTCGACTGTTGATTTGGCATTTGGGTTATCCCTAGACCAGACATCAGTAGCTTCCCATAGAAACTACGTGGATAGACTTCGAAAGAATCTGGCTTCTGCGTTTGAACAGGCCCGTTTGACCTCGGGAAACAGGGAGCAAAGAAACAAAAGGAACTATGACCTGAAAGTCGAATACAAGATCTACAACCCGGTGATAGGGTCTTATTGAAGAACTTGGGTGCGGCTGCGAGACACAAGTTGGCGGATAGGTGGAGTTCCCAGGTTTACATTGTCTGCAAACAACTGCCGGGTTACCAGTGTATCAGATTCGCCCGGATGGAAAGGCTGGGCCTCTTAAGAACTGGCACTGAAATCATTTGTTACCTTTGAGAGAGGCTGTAAGGATGCCGGTTGGGGACGAATTGCCTCGGCCAAATCCGCCTGTTCCATGTTTGCCTCCTGTTACTCGATCTCAACAGACCCGGGTTGCCGAAGAGAGCGAAAGAGACAGTGAAGAAGAGAGTTATTGTCTAGATTGGATGCGCTCGCCGGAGCCTGAAGAGGTTGTCGTTGTCCCTGAGCGGTGGGAGAGTAACTTGAGGCCTGAAGCTCCTGAATTTTGTTGGAAGTCCCTGAGACTGTTGATATCCCTGAGCCTCTTGAATTTCAGTTGGAAGTCCCTGAGGCTGTGGGGATCCCGGTAGCTCCGGAAGCTTATTCAGGTGATTACAGTTCTATGCCTTCGCTGGAGGGATCATACTCTGAAGAAACGTCTGCTCCAGTGATAGAGAGAAGAATTGAGCCAACGCCTATAGTACTTCCACCTGAAGAGGAACTGATTGAGCCAGAACCAAAACGCTCTGTTCGACCGCCCCAACGACTCACCTACGACTCACCAGGACATAGCACTGAAGAGGCCATCACCACGGTGCGGAGGTTGCCCGAAGTGTCTGCTATGCTAGCTGAGGTAGCCCAAAATATGAGTCAACTTGAGGAAGTGTTATTAAACTCACTATATGTATGCTGCTGAACCTGTACATGTTATATAAACTGTATTCAAATATTGGAAATGTAATGTAACTGTTGTACCTCCTTGGAGAGACCCAAGAGTTCTAGGAGGGGGAGAGTGTAGCGCTGTGTTAAAAATCTTGCTGTGGCAGTACCTATTTTTGGCCACAAGATGGAGACTATCGCGATCAGAGATACTGGACATTGGGACTACAATGCCCGGCATGCTTTGCAAGAAGACAGGAAGTGGGTGGGGACTGGACACTTACATCCTCTGCCTCGTGGAGAAAGTCCAGAGCGCGCCAGGGAAGCAGAGAAAGCAGACGCACCGAGGAGATCGCGGCAGAATCTAGGCCAAAGCCCGAGGGAGACCTGTTGTTCCGGTTTGGGTCACCTAGTCTGAGGAGAAGGAGACTCGCCAGAGCCCAGACACTGCTGCAGACCGGCGGAATCGAACGGAGAGCAGGCGGTGAGCTGGACAAGCTGCATAAGTCAGACAACGGATCCGGCCGCTAGTATCCCCAGTCAAAATCCGGAGGAGAGACGTCCTGGGTCAGCGGAGCCTAAACCTGCGTCGGATGGGTGAGAGGCCTCCAAGGCTGTTTGTGATTAAAGGTCAAGCTGCTGTTTTCTCTTTTAAGTCCACAGGGCCCCAACTGACTAGTCGAAGATTTTCCTTAAATAAACTCACTGGCCAGTTGAACAGTACCCGGGTACCACACACACATATACACCTTTCACCTTCTGGGACCTAACTTGTGCAGGACTCATTTTCTTTTATGAATCGGAACAGGGGTTAAAAATAAAGATACGTTCCGAATATATTTTTCCTCTTTTTTTTCCGTTGCGCGTTTACCGTAATACGAAGGGATTGTATGTTTGGGGTTTTGCTACGTGTCCCCTTTTCTGAACTATCGGGAAATTGCATGCTTTTATGTTCGGTCGGGAATATTTTATTTTCCGAAATACGAAGCCTCGTGTTTCGTTTCTTTTCCGCTACGCGTTTTACCGTGATACGAAAATACTGTAATAATACTTGTGAACACCGTGTTTCAACATCTGCTCAAATATTTTAGTAAACTATTTAAACGATAAAAACTCACAACTGTGTTGGAGTATATTTATTCCCTAGTGCGGGGAGACTGACCCGTGGTTCATTTTCAGCGGCTCCTCCGGGAGTGAGCGCTACAATGGATATCTGAGAAAAATACCTGGTTGAGAATTTGAGGAAATTTGTGTCAGTTAAAATGATTTATAGGGGTGAAAACTATTTACCCTTTTTCAGTCCTTGCTGGTTTTACTTCTAATAATCACATATTAAAATAATAATAATAATAATTGTGTAAATCCATAAGTGATGTTCTGGTTGTATAAGGCTAGGGTCAGACGAAAGCATTCTTTCCCCGCGAAGTGAAAAAGTGCGTCTGAACACAATTGACGTATTTTTTCAACGGAATGCGCAAAAAACGGTCAGACGACGGCCATTTTTGGGCGTGATTTTGTACGGATCGTCAATAAAACTCTTTTTGCGCTGGACGTTATGTAGGCCGGACATTAGCAGCGTCTACATCTCCTAATCACGCACACAGCGCGCTATGCGCAGCTGCGCACTCAGTACGTCAGTACCTAGCGGTTCAGCGTTCTCAGAAAATGCGTTCAAATTCAACTTGCGTTGCGCAGCCGCCTTTTTAGCGGCCGTACATCGTAATATTGGCCGTCATTGCCCGTCATCTGCTGCTAGTGCGGCCGTAATTATGTGCGCCAGAACGCACGTTAAAAGTGCGCTGGTCTGACCCCAGCCTAAGAATGTAGTTTATTCCAGACACAGAATCATGAGCGAGTGTCGCAGGGACAGAGGGTGATTGTAGGGGATAAAGTTACACAATATACACCTCACGGGCTCAATGTGGGCTTTATTCACTAAATAATGCATTGTGTCGCATCAACAAGGAATGAAGACAGAAATAGGCGAGTCGAGGAATTTACATATTTTCTAATTCCCAATATCTCACAATGCAATGTTTAGTGAATAAACCACAGTGTTTTTCAGGGGACTTGGATGTGTTCATGTAACCTCACCTGTGTTTAATATTGTGATACATAAAGGGTAGTAGATACATGGAATATCCTCCCAGTGGGGGCAGTAACAGTGATATAGAAAGGGTAGTAGATACATGGAATACTCCCAGTGGGGGCAGTAACAGTGATATAGAAAGGGTAGTAGATACATGGAATAACCTCCCAGTGGGGGCAGTAACAGTGATATAGAAAGGGTAGTAGATACATGGAATAGCCTCCCAGTGGGGGCAGTAACAGTGATATAGAAAGGGTAGTAGATACATGGAATACTCCCAGTGGGAGCAGTAACAGTGATATAGAAAGGGTAGTAGATACATGGAATATCCTCCCAGTGGGGCAGTAACAGTGATATAGAAAGGGTAGTAGATACATGGAATACTCCCAGTGGGGGCAGTAACAGTGATATAGAAAGGGTAGTAGATACATGGAATAACCTCCAGTGGGGGCAGTAACAGTGATATAGAAAGGTAGTAGATGCATGGAATAGTCTCTCAGTGGGAGCAGTAACAGTGATATAGAAAGGGTAGTAGATACATGGAATAGCCTCCCAGTGGGAGCAGTAACAGTGATATAGAAAGGGTAGTAGATACATGGAATAGCCTCCCAGTGGGGCAGTAATGATATAGAAAGGGTAGTAGATACATGGAATAGCCTCCCAGTGGGGCAGTAACAGTGATATAGAAAGGGTAGTAATACATGGAAAAGCCTCCCAGTGGGGCAGTAACAGTGATATAGAAAGGGTAGTAGATACATGGAATAGCCTCCCAGTGGGGGCAGTAACAGTGATATAGAAAGGGTAGTAGATACATGGAATAGCCTCCCAGTGGGGGCAGTAACAGTGATATAGAAGGGTAGTAGATACATGGAATAGCCTCCCAGTGGGGGCAGTAACAGTGATATAGAAAGGGTAGTAGATACATGGAATAGCCTCCCAGTGGGGGCAGTAACAGTGATATAGAAAGGGTAGTAGATACATGGAATAGCCTCCAGTGGGGGCAGTACCAGTGATATAGAAAGGGTAGTAGATACATGGAATAGCCTCCCAGTGGGAGCAGTAACAGTGATATAGAAAGGGTAGTAGATACATGGAATAGCCTCCCAGTGGGGCAGTAACAGTGATATAGAAAGGGTAGTAGATACATGGAATAGCCTCCGTGGGGGCAGTAACAGTGATATAGAAAGGGTAGTAGATACATGGAATAGCCTCCCAGTGGGGGCAGTAACAGTGATATAGAAAGGGTAGTAGATACATGGAATAGCCTCCCAGTGGGGGCAGTAACAGTGATATAGAAAGGGTAGTAGATACATGGAATAGCCTCCCAGTGGGAAGCAGTAACAGTGATATAGAAAGGGTAGTAGATACATGGAATAGCCTCCCAGTGGGGGCAGTAACAGTGATATAGAAAGGGTAGTAGATACATGGAATAGCCTCCCAGTGGGGGCAGTAACAGTGATATAGAAAGGGTAGTAGATACATGGAATAGCCTCCCAGTGGGGCAGTAACAGTGATATAGAAAGGGTAGTAGATACATGGAATAGCCTCCCAGTGGGGGCAGTAACAGTGATATAGAAAGGGTAGTAGATACATGGAATAGCCTCCCAGTGGGAGCAGTAACAGTGATATAGAAAGGGTAGTAGATACATGGAATAGCCTCCCAGTGGGGGCAGTAACAGTGATATAGAAAGGGTAGTAGATACATGGAATAGCCTCCCAGTGGGGGCAGTAACAGTGATATAGAAAGGGTAGTAGATACATGGAATAGCCTCCCAGTGGGGGCAGTAACAGTGATATAGAAAGGGTAGTAGATACATGGAATAGCCTCCCAGTGGGGGCAGTAACAGTGATATAGAAAGGGTAGTAGATACATGGAATAGCCTCCCAGTGGGGGCAGTAACAGTGATATAGAAAGGGTAGTAGATACATGGAATAGCCTCCCAGTGGGGGCAGTAACAGTGATATAGAAAGGGTAGTAGATACATGGAATAGCCTCCCAGTGGGAGCAGTAACAGTGATATAGAAAGGGTAGTAGATACATGGAATAGCCTCCCAGTGGGGGCAGTAACAGTGATATAGAAAGGGTAGTAGATACTGCTCCCACTGGTATCTACTACCTTCCATGTATCTACTATATCACTGTTACTGGGGGGGTGACATGCTAGGTGAGGGTTAGAGAGCATGAAGTATTGGGGTGCATGTGGGCTGTGTGGGAAGATGGAGCGGGAAATTCACCATGGGGATCATGGTGTGAGCCGATAGGCTTCTCTAAAGTAATGTGTTTTCAGAGAATTCTTGGAGGACTGGAAAGACTGGGAGAGTCTGATGTTGCGGGGGAGGGAGTTCTATAGAAAGGGGGCAGCTCGGGTGAAGTCCGAAGGCGAGAGTTTCGGGGTACGACAAAACTGATAGCGTCAGATCATTGGCCGAGCGAAGTGGATGGGATGTACATGTTAATAAGGGAGATGTAGGCAGCGGCGCGGTTAATGGAGAGCTTTGTACGTGAGCACAGTAATTTGAAATGGATTCTAAAGAAAACAGGAAGCCAGGGCAGAGATTGACAGAGGGATGAGGTGTGAGAGGTGCAGGAGGTGAGGTGTATGAGTCTGGCACAGGCGTTCATAACAGATTGCAGAGGGAGAATCTGGGATTTTTTAAGGCCAGAGAGAAGGAGACTTGATATTTACAGCAGTGGTGCATTTAGGTTTTGTGCTGCCCTAGGCCTGACTAAACTCGTGCGCCCCCTAATTTAAATGTGACACACCTCTTCCTGTCAAGGCCACACCTCTTCAAGGTTAAGCCCCACCCTTCCTCTTTAGGCTCCACCTTTTTCTCTTAGAGCTCCGCCTCCTCTCTGTATATGAAAATGGATACCAAGTGCCTACTTGTATATTTTGTATACCATTTCAAATGTATCTATTGAGATAAAATAAAAGTTATGAAATGTTTAAATTCAATAATTTTACAAAGATCAGCCAATGCATGTCATGTATACTGGATCACAGCCGCTCTAATTGGTTGAACAATAAAACCCACAGAAATGTGCACTGCATATGAGCATATCACAGAGCTGCACAGCAATAAAAGCCACAGAAACGTGCACTGTGTATGAGCGCATTACAGAGCTGCACAGCAATAAAACCCACAGAAGCGTGTACTGTGTATGAGCGCATCACAGAGCTGCACAGCAATAAAACCCACAGAAATGTGCACTGTGTATGAGCGCATCACAGAGCTGCACAGCAATAAAACCCACAGAAACGTGCACTGTGTATGAGCGCATTACAGAGCTGCACAGCAATAAAACCCACAGAAATGTGCACTGTATGAGCGCATCACAGAGATGCACAGCAATAAAACCCACAGAAACGTGCACTGTCTGTGAGCGCATCAGAGCTGCACAGCAATAACACCCACAGAAACATGCTCTGTGTATGAGCGCATTACAGAGCTGCACAGCAGTAAAACTCACAGAAACGTGCACTGTGTATGAGCGCATCAGAGCTGCACAGCAATAAAACCCACAGAAACGTGCACTGTGTATGAGCACATTACAGAGCTGCACAGCAATAAAACCCACAGAAATGTGCACTGTATGAGCGCATCACAGAGATGCACAGCAATAAAACCCACAGAAACGTGCACTGTCTGTGAGCGCATCAGAGCTGCACAGCAATAACACCCACAGAAACGTGCTCTGTGTATGAGCGCATCACAGAGCTGCACAGCAATAAAACCCACAGAAACGTGCACTGTGTATGAGCGCATCACAGAGCTGCACAGCAATAAAACCCACAGAAACGTGTACTGTCTGTGAGCGCATCAGAGCTGCACAGCAATAAAACTCTAATTCCTAACACCCCTCCACTCCTCATTACATTACACCCTCCCACACACTCTCATTTCATTACACCCCCCACACACTCTCATTACATTACACCTCCTACACACTCTCATTACATTACACCCCCCACACACTTTCATTTCATTACACCCCCACACACTTTCATTTCATTACACCCCCCCACACACGCTCATTTCATTACACCCTCCCACACACACTCTTCATTACATTACACCCCCCACACACTTTCATTTCATTACACCCCCACACACAATCTCATTTCATTATACACCCCCCACACACGCTCATTTCATTACACCTCCCACACACACGCTCATTTCATTACACCTCCCACACACACTCTCATTACATTACAACCCCCCACACTCTCATTACATTACAACCCCCACACACTCTCATTACATTACAACCCCCCACACACTCTCATTACATTACAACCCCCCACACACTCTCACTACATTACACCCCCCCACACACTCTCATTACATTACACCTCCCACACACTCTCATTACATTACAACCCCCCACACACTCTCATTACATTACACCCCCCACACACTCTCATTACATTACACCTCCACACACTCTCATTACATTACAACCCACACACTCTCATTACATTACAACCCCCACAACACTCTCATTACATTACACCCCCACACACTCTCATTACATTACAACCCCCCACACACTCTCATTACATTACACCCCCCCCACACACACTCATTACATTACACCCCCACACACTCATTTCATTACACCCCACACACTCTCATTACATTACAACCCCCCACACACTCATTACATTACAACCCCCACACTCTCATTACATCCCCCCACACACTCATTACATTACAACCCCCCCCACACACTCTCACTA
>RXON01004609.1:0-145037 GCA_009667805.1 Leptobrachium leishanense | reverse complement strand
GGATAAGAGAATATTACGGATATAATAGTTACTATGGGATAACAGAATATTCCAGATATAATAGTTACAATGGGATAACAGAATATTCCAGATATAATAGTTACTATGAGATAACAGAATATTCCGGATATAATAGTTACTATGGGATAACAGAATATTCCGGATATAATAGATAATATGAGATAACAGAATATTCTGGATATAATATTTCGGATATAATAGTTACTATGGGATAACAGAATATTCCAGATATAACAGTTACTATGAGATAACAGAATATTCCGGATATAATAGTTACTATGGGATAACAGAATATTCTGGATATAATAGTTACTATGGCATAACAGAATATTCCAGATATAATAGTTACTATGAGATAACAGAATATTCCGGATATAATAGTTACTATGGGATAACAGAATATTCCAGGTATAATAGTTACTATGGGATAACAGAATATTCCAGATATAATAGTTACTATGAGATAACAGAATATTCCGGATATAATAGTTACTATGGGATAACAGAATATTTCAGATATAATAGTTACTATGGGATAACAGAATATTCCAGATATAATAGTTACTATGAGATAACAGAATATTCCGGATATAATAGTTACTATGGGATAACAGAATATTCCGGATATAATAGTTACTATGGGATAACAGAATATTCCGGATATAATAGTTACTATGGGATAACAGAATATTCCGGATATAATAGTTACTATGAGATAACAGAATATTCCGGATATAAAAGTTATTATGGGATAACAGAATATTCCGGATATAATAGTTACTATGGGATAACAGAATATTCCGGATA
Source organism: Leptobrachium leishanense (assembly GCA_009667805.1). Lineage (NCBI taxonomy): Eukaryota > Metazoa > Chordata > Amphibia > Anura > Megophryidae > Leptobrachium > Leptobrachium leishanense. The sequence goes on along the minus strand of RXON01004609.1, from coordinate 144,209 downwards.
TAATAGTTACTATGGGATAACAGAATATTCCGGATATAATAGTTACTATGAGATAACAGAATATTACGGATATAATAGTTACTATGTGATAACAGAATATTCCAGATATAATAGTTACTATGGGATAACAGAATATTCCAGATATAATAGTTACTATGGGATAACAGAATATTCCGGATATAATAGTTACTATGAGATAACAGAATATTCCGGATATAATAGTTATTATGGGATAACAGAATATTCCGGATACAATAGTTACTATGGGATAACAGAATATTCCGGATATAATAGTTACTATGGGATAACAGAATATTCCGGATATAATAGTTACTATGAGATAACAGAATATTCCGGATATAATAGTTATTATGGGATAACAGAATATTCCGGATATAATAGTTACTATGGGATAATAGAATATTCCGGATATAATAGTTACTATGGGATAACAGAATATTCCGGATATAATAGTTACTATGAGATAACAGAATATTCCGGATATAATAGTTACTATGGGATAACAGAATATTCCGGATATAATAGTTACTATGGGATAACAGAATATTACGGATATAATAGTTACTATGGGATAACAGGATATTACGGATATAATAGTTACTATGGGATAAGAGAATATTACAGATATAATAGTTACTATGGGATAACAGAATATTACAGATATAATAGTTACAATGGGATAACAGAATATTGCGGATATAATAGTTACTATGGGATAACAGAATATTCCGGATATAATAGTTGCTATGGGATAACAGAATATTCCGGATATAATAGTTACTATGGGATAACAGAATATTCCGGATATAATAGTTACTATGGGATAACAGAATATTCCGGATATAATAGTTACTATGGGATAACAGAATATTCCAGATATAATAGTTACTATTGGATAACAGAATATTCCGGATATAATAGTTACTATGGGATAACAGAATATTCCAGATATAATAGTTACTATGTGATAACAGAATATTACGGATATAATAGTTACTATGCGATAACAGAATATTCCAGATATAATAGTTACTATGGGATAACAGAATATTCCGGATATAATAGTTACTATGGGATAACAGAATATTCCGGATATAATAGTTACTATGGGATAACAGAATATTACGGATATAATAGTTACTATGGGATAACAGAATATTACGGATATAATAGTTACTATGGGATAACAGAATATTACGGATATAATAGTTACTATGGGATAACAGAATATTACGGATATAATAGTTACTATGGGATAACAGAATATTACGGATATAATAGTTACTATGGGATAACAGAATATTCCGGATATAATAGTTACTATGGATAACAGAATATTCCGGATATAATAGTTACTATGGGATAACAGAATATTCCGGATATAATAGTTACTATGGGATAACAGAATATTCCGGATATAATAGTTACTATGGGATAACAGAATATTACGGATATAATAGTTACTATGGGATAACAGAATATTACGGATATAATAGTTACTATGGGATAACAGAATATTACGGATATAATAGTTACTATGGGATAACAGAATATTACGGATATAATAGTTACTATGGGATAACAGAATATTACGGATATAATAGTTACTATGGGATAACAGAATATTCCGGATATAATAGTTACTATGAGATAACAGAATATTCCGGATATAATAGTTATTATGGGATAACAGAATATTCCGGATATAATAGTTACTATGGGATAACAGAATATTCCGGATATAATAGTTACTATGGGATAACAGAATATTCCGGATATAATAGTTACTATGAGATAACAGAATATTCCGGATATAATAGTTATTATGGGATAACAGAATATTCCGGATATAATAGTTACTATGGGATAACAGAATATTCCGGATATAATAGTTACTATGGGATAACAGAATATTCTGGATATAATAGTTACTATGGGATAACAGAATATTCTGGATATAATAATTACTATGGGATAACAGAATATTCCAGATATAATAGTTACTAAGAGATAACAGAATATTCCGGATATAATAGTTACTATGGGATAACAGAATATTCCGGATATAATAGTTACTATGGGATAACAGAATATTTTGGATATAATAGTTACTAATGGATAACAGAATATTCCGGATATAATAGTTACTATGGGATAACAGAATATTCTGGATATAATAGTTACTATGGGATAACAGAATATTCTGGATATAATAGTTACTATGGGATAACAGAATATTCTGGATATAATAGTTACTATGGGATAACAGAATATTCCGGATATAATAGTTACTATGAGATAACAGAATATTCTGGATATAATAGTTACTATGGGATAACAGAATATTCCGGATATAATAGTTACTATGGGATAACAGAATATTCCAGATATAATAGTTACTATGAGATAACAGAATATTCCGGATATAATAGTTACTATGAGATAACAGAATATTCCGGATATAATAGTTACTATGGGATAACAGAATATTCTGGATATAATAGTTAATATGGTATAACAGAATATTCCAGATATAATAGTTACTATGGGATAACAGAATATTCCGGATATAATAGTTACTATGGGATAACAGAATATTCCGGATATAATAGTTACTATGAGATAACAGAATATTCCGGATATAATAGTTACTATGGGATAACAGAATATTCTGGATATAATAGTTAATATGGGATAAGAGAATATTACAGATATAATAGTTACTATGGGATAACAGAATATTCCGGATTTTTGCTCCTATACAACATGTGTAGCGTAGGAACCGCAAACTGCGCAGCGCTGCAGGATTTGTGCACTTAATGTACGGAGGTTCCATAGCGCTTGTGCAGAGTGATGGATCAGAGCTGCACACACATACTGCAGTGGAACAGTGAGCTCTGTTCACGAACAGAAAGTGGCCACAACATTTCAGCCAATCCTTGCCTTTCGTTTGCTCACATGGTGTGTATCAGGCTTTCCTCCTGTGGCATGTCTCAGTGTGATTTGTGTCAGGGAGGGGCCGGGTTATATCTGTGTGATTTGTGTCGGGGAGGGTCGGGTTATATCTGTGTGATTTGTGTCGGGGAGGGATCGGGTTATATCTGTGTGATTTGTGTCGGGGAGGGGTCGGGTTATATCTGTGATTTGTGTCAGGGAGGGGTCGGGTTATATCTATGTGAATTGTGTCGGGGAGGGGCTGGGTTATATCTGTGTGATTTGTGTCGGGGAGGGGCTGGGTTATATCTGTGTGATGTGTGTCGGGGAGGGGTCGGGTTATATCTTTGTGATTTGTGTCGGGGAGGGGTCGGGTTATATCTGTGTGATGTGTGTCGGGGAGGGGTCGGGTTATATCTGTGTGATTTGTGTCAGGGAGGGGTCGGGTTATATCTGTGTGATTTGTGTCGGGGAGGGGTCGGGTTATATCTGTGTGATTTGTGTCAGGGAGGGGTCGGGTTATATCTGTGTGATTTGTGTCAGGGATATATTAATTATGATGTGTATTTTTCTTATTTTTAGGTATATATATATATATTTTTGACAGTGCCTCCAATACCAGTGGTATAAATTGGTATTTTATCCTTAAGATAAGGATTAATAACCAATCAATGAATATACGTCTTAACAAATATATAGCGCGTTATCCTGAGTTCTTTTGATGCTATCTAGATATTTTTAAACACAATAAAATCAATAAAGATGATATGAGACTGCGTAACGGTAAAACAATTCAAACCAAAATTTATTCACACGTTAAGTTTCATACAATCATATGTTATCAACTGATTAGCAAGATGCAATTTCAAAAGTAATTATAGATCGTGATTAGTAGCGATACTGCGACACGCAATAATCTAATGGACAAACAGTTTAGGTTTATAGACCGCACCACATATGTGCACGAATCAGTTCTTAAACACCAAGTTCTATTCTATTCACTTATACCTTTCCCATTATAAACCAATCCTCGACCTGGCTAAAAACACTCAGTTACTGGGCAGCACAATTTATTATTGTGGGGGCCTATTCACTAAATGCAACTTCCTTCAGGGAGATTCATAACACACTCGATAGGTAGACTATCTCTTCCACAGATCAATCACAGCACTTCATTCAATATACGTTAACCCAAAACTTCCTATTGACTTACATGCATTCAATCGAAAGGGCTGCAAGATGTATATGAAAGGGGTTATGTTCACTTTACTAATGGAGCTGATGGCACTTGATATATAAAAACTATTTCTCAGTTCCAGCGTATCTCACTTTGGGCACACAACTGATCTTTAGATGTCCACATCCAGTATTCTTGGATTATAAATAATTTCACTAAATTATGGCGCAACAAGGCCGCCGTAATAGTTTCTCCTTTAGCGCTCATCTGCAGTAGAGCGGAAAGGCTGATACTATTCTACTGTTTAGGCTTCAACAGCAAAATAATTAATTTATTTTCCTTTAATTTGTGATGGACATTTAAAGTAAGGACTATGCAATTAGGAAATAGATATCAAGTTATTCAGTTAGAATGGTGTAAGATTAGGGTGTGGTCGCGTTTTATTGGAGTGGCTGATGGTATCTGCCCTTTCTCTCCTCCAAGCGTCCCTCAGGTCTCCCCCCCAAGCTTTCTTTCAGGGTCTTTTTCTTTTCTCTCTGGAGTACCCCCCTCTATATAATGGTTTCCCGTCCAGTTTTAGCTCTAGCCCATCACTATGTGGCCTCATTTGATTGGAGGATATATATATTTATTAACTCCAGGGGTCTGTCCAGGTGTTATATTACCTGGCCAGCAGATGGCACTCTCAGATTAACCATCAACCTTCTACAGGAATAAATTTTTGTATGTAACCAATCTTTAATGGGTTGGGGGTCATTTTATACTAAATCCCGGGACTCCATGGGTTTATTTAACAATATCGATATTATTGCTATTGTTGAATCACCGGCATATTTCGCTGTGGCATGCATGCATCTCATACACTCCTTATTTATATCCAGAGATATGTATGTATGAGATGATTCTGCAGACAGGCATTCATTCATTCGTGATATTTTCATTAACATTCATTCATAATTAACAGCTTTAACCCCTTAACGCCGCAGGACGTACATTTACGTCCTGCATTAGGCGGGCTTTGCCGCCGCAGGACGTAAATGTACGTCCTCGGCGTTTAGAGCCCCCCCGGGAGATACTCACCTTCTCCGGTCGCTTCCCACGCTGTTCTGACTCCCCCGGAGTCAGATCAGTGTGATCCCTCCTCCGGCGTTGTGATGTCATTTTCAGTTTCAGGCGTCCCCCCCCGCCGGAGCAGGGGAAGCGCCTGGAGGGGAGGGGAGGGATCCTTCGGATCCCTCTATCTCCCGATCGCTTGGTCCCCGGCGGCTGTGGCCAGCATCGCTGGAAGGGTCACAGCCTGACCTTTCCAGCGATGTATGGGGGGTTAACCCCTTAGCTGCCAGGTCGCGACCGGGCACTAATTTGTGCCCGATCGCGGCCTATTTCCGGTGGGGGCCGCCATCTTGGATGGCAGCCCCCACCTCTGGGTCACCCCCCGGTCAACTGACTCATCGCGCCATGCGCGATGATGTCAGTTTACCGGGGAACCCCCTAGCTGCAAAGGGATTTCCCATGGAAATCCCTTGCAGGAGATAGGGGGGTTCTTTGAACCCCTTTATCTCCTGATCGGTGGCAGCTAGGGGGTCATGTATGATATTGCTGGAAAGGCCAGAGCATGGCCTTTCCAATGATATCAAACATGACCATGGTAAAAGTGAAATAAAAGTGTAAAAAAAGTAAAAATAAAAATAATAAAAAAATAATAAATTAAATAATAAAAAAATAATAAATATAATAATAAAAAAAATTTTGTTTTTTTTAATGCAGCACTATTGTTCACATTTCAATTATAATGTGAACAATGATGCTTCACTAATGATTTTTTTTTTTTGGGGGGTTTAGCTAAAATCACGCAATTTCTCCCCAAAAAAAAAATGGGTTCACCGTTCTAATTTTTTTAACAAATCTACCCAATAGAATATGACCGCAGAGCCTCGGATAATAAAATTAAAAAAAAAAAACACTTTACACACTGTGGAAGATTGAAATTTTATTGAAAATTCAAATTTTTTTACATTTTTTGTTATAGCATTTTGGCAGGGCATGACATATACATATAATAATGATATATTATTAATCTGCCGAGTCTGCCGGAAAGAACGATATATAATTTGTCTGGGTGGTATAAGAATACGTGACTTAAAAATGGTCAAAATGAGCTCAGCAAACTTCTACTTCCGAAACAGCGCCGAAGTTGTAAAATTACTCCCGTCCTTAAGGGGTTAATCTGTTTTATTTATTTATTTATTTATTTATTTATAAAGGATTTTACCAGGAAGGATACATTGAGATTTCTCTCGTTTTCAAGTATGTCCTGTAAATGTTAATACACGAGACACTCATTATGTAATAATTAATTTCATGGGGTAGGGGTTCTATCTCTTATCAAAGATCAATCCCATGGTTATCTATTATAATTTACCACTTAGATTAAATATTCAAATACCATATAGTGTTAAAGATCACATCGCCTATAGTATAGTATTACAAACTGGTTATGCAGGTAATATAGCCCTGTTAAAAACAGAAAATCGTTTGACCTTTTCTGTTTTTTATTATTCTACAGGTTATGCAATCCAATGTCCAAGGTCTATATGGCTCCAGAGTTTAGATCTGACCAAATAAACACAATGCCCTGGAATACATACACTAGGTTAAGCTCAGCTGCCCATTGTGTTCCTTTACTTCAATGCAATGCGATTTACAATATCAATTCTTTTTTACAACCAGAATTAATTTGGACAGTTTCTCTTCCAGTCTCTAAACAATGGATGTTTCTTCCCTTGTTTGCGGAAAGACAACGAATTTAGCTTGTCCATTGTCTAGAAAGCTTAGCCTTGTTACATTTTAACCACATTTAGATAGATTGCTTGTTTGAAAGAAATTTTTGGCCCTCATGTACACAGTCCTGCGAAATATAGAAATTTCATATCTGAACTGGTCTGACAATATCTGTGTGATTTGTGTAAGGGAGGGGCCGGGTTATATCTGTTTAATTTGTGTCGGGGAGGGGTCGGGTTATATCTGTGTGATTTGTGTAGGGGAGGGGTCGTGTTATATCTGTGTGAATTGTGTCGGGGATGGGTCGGGTTATATCTGTGTGATTTGTGTCAGGGAGGGGTCGGGTTATATCTGTGTGATTTGTGTCGGGGAGGGGTCGGGTTATATCTGTGTGATTTGTGTCAGGGAGGGGTTGGGTTATATCTGTGTGATTTGTGTCAGGGAGGGGTGGGGTTATATCTGTGTGATTGTGTCGGGGAGGGGTTATATCTGTGTAATTTGTGTCGGGGAGGGGTCGGGTTATATCTGTGTCATTTGTGTCAGGGAGGGGTCGGGTTATATCTGTGTGATTTGTGTCAGGGAGGGGTGGGGTTATATCTGTGTGATTTGTGTCTTGGAGGGGTGGGATTATATCTGTGTGATTTGTCAGGGAGGGGTCGGTTTATATCTGTGTGATTTGTGTCGGGGAGGGGTCAGGTTATATCTGTGTGATTTGTGTCGGGGAGGGGTCACGTTATATCTGTGTGATTTGTGTTGGGGATGGGTCGGGTTATATCTGTGTGATTTGTGTCGGGGAGGGGTCGGGTTATATCTGTGTGATTTGTGTCAGGGAGGGGTGGGGTATATCTGTGTGATTTGTGTCTTGGAGGGGTGGGATTATATTTGTGTGATTTGTCAGGGAGGGGTCGGTTTATATCTGTGTGATTTGTGTCGGGGAGGGGTCAGGTTATATCTGTGTGATTTGTGTCGGGGAGGGGTCACGTTATATCTGTGTGATTTGTGTTGGGGATGGGTCGGGTTATATCTGTGTGATTTGTGTCAGGGGGGTGGGGTTATATCTGTGTGATTTGTGTCGGGGAGGGGTGGGGTTATATCTGTGTGATTTGTGTCGGGAGGGGTGGGGTTATATCTGTGTGATTTGTGTCGGGGAGGGGTGGGGTTATATCTGTGTGATTTGTGTCGGGGAGGGGTGGGGTTATATCTGTGTGATTTGTGTCAGGGGGGTTATATCTGTGTGATTTGTGTCAGGGAGGGGTGGGGTTATATCTGTGTGATTTGTGTCAGGGAGGGGTCGGGTTATATCTGTGTGATTTGTGTCGGGAGGGGTGGGGTTATATCTGTGTGATTTGTGTCGGGAGGGGCGGGGTTATATCGGTGTGATTTGTGTCAGGGAGGGGTCGGGTTATATCTGTGTGATTTGTGTCAGGGAGGGGTCGGGTTATATCTGTGTGATTTGTGTCAGGGAGGGGTCGGGTTATATCTGTGTGATTTGTGTCGGGAGGGGTGGGGTTATATCTGTGTGATTTGTGTCGGGAGGGGTGGGGTTATATCTGTGTGATTTGTGTCGGGGAGGGGTGGGGTTATATCTGTGTGATTTGTGTCGGGGAGGGGTGGGGTATATCTGTGTGATTTGTGTCAGGGGGGTTATATCTGTGTGATTTGTGTCAGGGAGGGGTCGGGTTATATCTGTGTGATTTGTGTCGGGAGGGGTGGGGTTATATCTGTGTGATTTGTGTCGGGGGGGGGGGGTTATATCTGTGTGATTTGTGTCGGGGAGGGGTGGGTTATATCTGTGTGATTTGTGTCGGGGAGGGGTGGGGTTATATCTGTGTGATTTGTGTCAGGGGGGTTATATCTGTGTGATTTGTGTCAGGGAGGGGTCGGGTTATATCTGTGTGATTTGTGTCGGGAGGGGTGGGGTTATATCTGTGTGATTTGTGTCGGGGAGGGGTGGGGTTATATCTGTGTGATTTGTGTCGGGGAGGGGTGGGGTTATATCTGTGTGATTTGTGTCGGGGAGGGGTGGGGTTATATCTGTGTGATTTGTGTCAGGGGGGTTATATCTGTGTGATTTGTGTCAGGGAGGGGTGGGGTATATCTGTGTGATTTGTGTCAGGAGGGGTCGGGTTATATCTGTGTGATTTGTGTCGGGAGGGGTGGGTTATATCTGTGTGATTGTGTCGGGAGGGGCGGGGTTATATCGGTGTGATTTGTGTCAGGGAGGGGTCGGGTTATATCTGTGTGATTTGTGTCAGGGAGGGGTCGGGTTATATCTGTGTGATTTGTGTCAGGGAGGGGTCGGGTTATATCTGTGTGATTTGTGTCGGGAGGGGTGGGGTTATATCTGTGTGATTTGTGTCGGGAGGGGCGGGGTTATATCGGTGTGATTTGTGTCTGGGAGGGGTCAGGTTATATCTGTGTGAATGGTGTCAGGGAGGGGTCAGGTTATATCTGTGTGATTTGTGTCAGGGAGGGGTCGGGTTATATGTGTGTGATTTGTGTCAGGGAGGGGTCGGTTATATCTGTGTGATTTGTGTCAGGGAGGGGTCGGTTATATCTGTGTGATTTGTGTCAGGGAGGGGTCGGGTTATATCTGTGTGATTTGTGTCAGGGAGGGGTTGGGTTATATCTGTGTGATTTGTGTCAGGGAGGGGTCGGTTATATCTGTGTGATTTGTGTCAGGGAGGGGTCGGGTTATATCTGTGTGATTTGTGTCAGGGAGGGGTCGGTTTATCTGTGTGATTTGTGTCAGGGAGGGGTCGGGTTATATCTGTGTGATTTGTGTCGGGAGGGGCGGGGTTATATCGGTGTGATTTGTGTCTGGGAGGGGTCAGGTTATATCTGTGTGAATGGTGTCAGGGAGGGGTCAGGTTATATCTGTGTGATTTGTGTCAGGGAGGGGTCGGGTTATATGTGTGTGATTTGTGTCAGGGAGGGGTTGGGTTATATCTGTGTGATTTGTGTCAGGGAGGGGTCGGGTTATATCTGTGTGATTTGTGTCAGGGAGGGGTTGGGTTATATCTGTGTGATTTGTGTCAGGGAGGGGTCGGGTTATATCTGTGTGATTTGTGTCAGGGAGGGGTTGGGTTATATCTGTGTGATTTGTGTCAGGGAGGGGCCGGGTTATATCTGTGTGATTTGTGTCGGGGAGGGGTCAGGTTATATGTTCATGTTTGATTTTTCTGAAGGGGTTAATAAACATGTTTACAATTCTCTCATTCTACAAGTAAATAATGTAATTAAGTCTTTCAGCACGAGTGAAATCTTAAGTTCTTTCTCTGAAATCAATCCTCTGAGAGCAGTAAAACTCTGAAAGCTTCTTCTATCGACGACGTTTTACAACAATTAAAGAAAGAGCAGGATGATTGTTTGTCTGATCTCCCGGGTAATTGCGAGAGAAAACGCAGAATAATTCCTGTTTATTTCCTTTTGTGTGTGAGAGGGTTAATAGTTTACCTGGAGGCGGAGCTAGAAAAATTATTATATAAATAATAGGTTTTAATAACATTACATCCCTATATAACAACCAAATCCCTCTGTTGTTCCTTACTCTTATTGTCCCTCTTTTTAGGGGCTCCTCCATATATTCAGGGTGTGTGGGTGTCTTTTTAGGGGCTCCTCCATATATTCAGGGTGTGTGGGTGTCTTTTTAGGGGTTCCTCCATTTATTCAGGGTGTGTGGGTGTCTTTTTAGGGGCTCCTCCATATATTCAGGGTGTGCGGGTGTCTTTTTAGGGGCTCCTCCATATATTCAGGGTGTGGGTGTCTTTTTAGGGGCTCCTCCATATATTCAGGGTGTGGGTGTCTTTTTAGGGGCTCCTCCATATATTCAGGGTGTGTGGGTGTATTTTTAGGGGCTCCTCCATATATTCAGGGTGTGCAGGTGTCTTTTTAGGGACTCTTCCATATATTCAGGGTGTGCCAGCGTCGTTTTAGGGGCTCCTCCATATATTCAGGGTGTGTGGGTGTATTTTTAGGGGCTCCTCCATATATTCAGGGTGTGTGGGTGTCTTTTTAGGGGTTCCTCCATATCTTCAGGGTGTGTGGGTGTATTTTTAGGGGTTCCTCCATATATTCAGGGTGTGCGGGTTTCTTTTTAGGGGCTCCTCCATATATTCAGGGTGTGTGGGTGTCTTTTTAGGGGTTCCTCCATATCTTCAGGGTGTGTGGGTGTCTTTTTAGGGGCTCCTCCATATATTCAGGGTGTGCGGGTGTCTTTTTAGGGGCTCCTCCATATATTCAGGGTGTGTGGGTGTCTTTTTAGGGGCTCCTCCATATATTCAGGGTGTGGGTGTCTTTTTAGGGGCTCCTCCATATATTCAGGGTGTGCCAGCGTCGTTTTAGGGGCTCCTCCATATATTCAGGGTGTGTGGGTGTATTTTTAGGGGCTCCTCCATATATTCAGGGTGTGTGGGTTTATTTTAGGGGTTCCTCCATATATTCAGGGTGTGTGGGTGTCTTTTTAGGGGTTCCTCCATATATTCAGGGTGTGTGGGTGTCTTTTTAGGGGTTCCTCCATATATTCAGGGTGTGCTTTTAGGGGTTCCTCCATATATTCAGGGTGTGCGGGTGTGTTTTTAGAGGTTCCTCCATATATTCAGGGTGTGTGGGTCTATTTTTACGGGCTCCTCCATATATTCAGGGTGTGTGAGTGTCTTTTTAGGGGCTCCTCCATATGTTCAGGGTGTGCAGGTGTCCTTTTAGGGGTTCCTCCATATATTCAGGGTGTGTGGGTGTATTTTTAGGGGCTCCTCCATATATTCAGGGTGTGCGGGTGTCTTTTAGGGTTCATTCATATATTTAGGGTGTGCGGGTGTATAACAGAGCTGCACGGTAGTGAGTATGTAATGTGTAATAAATGCTGTTATTAATCTCTTGCTGTAAATAAGATTCTTTGTTCTTCTTCTCAATAACATTTTATTGATATAATTGTTCCTCATATGTGGTGATGTCATCTAAATAGTTTGTGAATAGCCTGGTCTCTGGCTCCGCCTCCAGCGCATTCCCTTTGTGACGAGATGTAATTTTCTGATCCCGCTGCTCTGAGTTATCCGGATTTTCTGAAATGTCTGAAAAGTCCATTACTTGGTCCAAAACGATAAACGCGAATCTCAGGAAACACCATTAGTGAGAAAGTGAGTGAAAATGTGGCATTTAACGCGTCGTGCTGTTCCGGAGATAATTGTTTCAGGCCTTTAATGAGATAACGCTGTAAATTAGCCGCCGCGGCAGAAATTTGGTTTTTATGAGTTAATGCCGTTATTGTCATTTGTTTTTCTTTTACGCCGGAATATGAAGAATAGAAACGTTTGTATCACAGAATCATTCCCGGGATTCCAGGTAGACGCAGGCAACGCGTTTCACTCCTAGAGGAACGATATTATTTTCTTGCTTTCCCTTTTCAATTAAGAATGAATAACCCTCTCGGCTGGACATAAATTAGCAATTATGGCAGGGGAGGTCGTTAGAGGAAGCTCTCGCTGCTTTATTAACCCCTCGGTGTCTGCCTGTAGGACACATCCCGGAGCAGCTCAAGCTGTCGGTTACATGTTTAGACAGATTGTAAAATGCGCATGATCGTATATATGGGTATTATCTCCCCGGCGCAGGACACATAGACCTGGTCGTCACCACTGTAAGGCATTATCGGAATTGTAGTCCTAGAAGAGCTGAGGATCTTCTTCCTTGTGGTTATCCAAGAGCAACAAAACTATTTTTTTCCTAAATAAAGAAAAACATATTAAATTCAACAAATGGAAACAGAAAAACCTGCAACAATCAGAAAAGAGAATCCCCGGAGCCTCGAGATGTGACGCGCTCCTCAAAAGATGAATCCACTCACTTCCCAACGCCTCCCTGATAGGGCTGCCAGGTCGGCCATTTTTTCCCAGACATATATTACTATTTCACACAGCGGGGGATCAGAGGGAAAAGTGCTGCCCTGCAACATGTATAACTCATATGCTGCAGGAAGTAAACTAAGGCAGGTCACCTTGGAACCCCTTATGATTCCTTAACTGCAGCGTATGGAGTATACATTCTACAGGGTGGCATTTTTCATGCACTGTCCATATAAATACATGTTGCTGAGGTTTTTTTGTTTCCATTGCCTGGATTTTTCCCATGATGCAACATTTACCAAAATCTGTGCAAACGCTTTTCTTTGTAGCTGTGCTTTATCCAATCTACAGTATTTAACAGTTAATGAGGTGGAGGCAGGAATGTATAGATAATGCTGCAGGGGGGCTATTGCTTTCTTTAGGCTAACTGAGATATTAGCTGGCAGCTGAATGAGATGAGACAGGGAGCTTAAAAGACTTCCAATCCCCCCAGTGATGTCCTTTGAATACATCCCACACAAAACAATGCTGTGAGTCGGTGACTGACCCATTCACTCCATTCTGTGGACAAAGCCACACAGTGAGGAGCAAGTGATGGAAAGATACAACACAAAATATCACACAATGGATGCGCACAGTGACACATATGGAGGAAAATATCACACAATGGATGCTCCCAGTGACACATATAGAGTAAAATATCACACAATGGATGCACCCAGTGACACATATAGAGGAAAATATCACACAATGGATGCGCCCAGTGACACATATAGAGGAAAATATCACACAATGGATGCGCCCAGTGACACATATGGAGGAAAATATCACACAATGGATGCACCCAGTGACACATATGGAGGAAAATATCACACAATGGATGCACCCAGTGACACATATAGAGGAAAATATCACACAATGGATGCACCCAGTGACACATATGGAGGAAAATATCACACAATGGATGCACCCAGTGACACATATAGAGGAAAATATCACACAATGGATGCACCCAGTGACACATATGGAGGAAAATATCACACAATGGATGCGCACAGTGACACATATGGAGGAAAATATCACACAATGGATGCACCCAGTGACACATATGAGGAAAATATCACACAATGGATGCACCCAGTGACACATATAGAGGAAAATATCACACAATGGATGCACCAGTGACACATATGGAGGAAAATATCACACAATGGATGCACCCAGTGACACATATGGAGGAAAATATCACACAATGGATGCGCACAGTGACACATATGGAGGAAAATATCACACAATGGATGCTCCCAGTGACACATATAGAGTAAAATATCACACAATGGATGCACCCAGTGACACACATACAGAGGAAAATATCACACAATGGATGCCCCCAGTGACACATATAGAGTAAAATATCACACAATGGATGCACCCAGTGACACATATAGAGGAAAATATCACACAATGGATGCGCCCAGTGACACATATAGAGGAAAATATCACACAATGGATGCGCCCAGTGACACATATAGAGGAAAATATCACACAATGGATGCGCCCAGTGACACATATGGAGGAAAATATCACACAATGGATGCACCCAGTGACACATATGGAGGAAAATATCACACAATGGATGCACCCAGTGACACATATGGAGGAAAATATCACACAATGGATGCACCCAGTGACACATATAGAGGAAAATATCACACAATGGATGCACCCAGTGACACATTTAGAGGGAAATATTTTCTTAAATAAACAAACAAGAGAAAAACAATCACATGTAAAATATCAGCAACATAACAAACACAGTAAGGACATTTCATTTTTTGTTGGTACTGGCTCTTTAAGTTATGTTGAGTATGTGTTACATGATGATAATCGCTAATTGGGGGACAGAAATTTTGGTGAGTTCCCCCAGACCCCCACTAGTTGTTTGAGGACTTGACCCCCCCCCCGTATAAATATCTATAATCTTGTAATTTATGCATTTTCTGCTGATCTTGTTAACATGAAATGCAGATTAAATCCTTAAACACTTATGTGGAGCGGACCTCGTTATCCCCCGACACGCCGGTGACAAATCCTCTTTAAACTCTGTCAGGTTTTTGAAATTCCGACATAAATTTCTGTGACTGTTAATGATGCTTTTTTTTTTCTCCCTGCGTTTTTACTTCCTTATAACTAGGCTTTCAATTAGCTGGTGTTCACTGCGCGCGTCCCTGGCCGAGCGCCGCTGAGCACGCAGAACGCCAGGCGCAGAGCTACGGACGCGGCGGTTTAAATGGAAGGCAAAGAGGACTTTTTCTACTATCTGTTTTAATTAAGCTCATTGGGCGCTTACAGAATCCGAAATAAGGTGAAATTCATTCCTCGCTCAGCTGCGATAACGGGATCATTTGGAAGTTTCTGCAGAAACAGACAAACGTCAGATGGGAGTTATTGCCTCTTTTTATTAGATCTTCATTATTATCACTGCCGAGAAGATTAGCTGCATTTTTTAACCCCTGATTTCATTGTTATCTATCTATATATGTGGGAGATGAGTCTTAACCTCTTCAGTGCCATATTCGATTTAGAATGCACCTCCGGGTACCTGAGATCGAGTAAATTCGATCAGGCCGCGTTCTGGAGGAATGGACAATAATTTCATTCATTGCAGGTGGGGGCTCTAGAACGTACCCCCTTAAAGTCCCAGTAATATGAGGTGTCAGCCGATGTGCTGCAGCTGTTTCAGTGCTGGTGTTTCAAATTTTCCTTTGGAGTAGACTCAACTGCATTACCAAGAATGACCAGTAGAGGGAGCTCTCTGCCTTTTCAAATAATGCATACAGTCTCTAAATGTACTGTAATGAAACTACAGTGCATTTACACAGAGTTTGTGTCCACGTTTGAATCACTGTATGTGCTGGCTTATGTTAAATAAACAAATAAATCAAATCAATATTCCTATTCATATTTACCAGAACATGCAATCCAGAAGACTTTTGTATTTCTCATGTAAAAATAGCAAATGCAGCACAAATATTAGCTAAGAGAGTAACAAAGACACCCACACAATATGCAGAGTGCAACTGCTCTCAGCATTCTTCTGTTCATCAGGCTCTAATAAAACACAAGGGTGTGGTTCGACAGCCAATCATGAAACAGATCATGTCAGAGGCACGGATACAATTTCCACGTCAGGGATAGTTGCACT
The DNA here is from genome assembly GCA_009667805.1 of Leptobrachium leishanense. NCBI lineage: Eukaryota > Metazoa > Chordata > Amphibia > Anura > Megophryidae > Leptobrachium > Leptobrachium leishanense. The sequence continues at coordinate 128,251 of RXON01004609.1, read as the reverse complement.
TAACCACATATGGTTTACATTTTAACTTTCAGAGATACAAAAACATTCCTAAGCCCAGAATCACGTGTCATAGAATGGGGGGACGGACGGACCTATCTAAACGGTAGCCTGTCTGTAGCTTAAAAGGATATTAGAACAAGCATTTCAAACTAAAAGAGGGCCTGTTAACTAAGGGAAGCTTTCATATACAGGAATTTAAAAGATAATTATTTTTACAGCTTACAACCTCAGGGGTGGACTGACAATATTTGGGGCCCCTGGGCAATAGGAGATCATGGGGTCCATCATTATGGGGCTCTGGAACACAAGGGGGCCCTGAGCCTGATTTCCATATGCAGGAGCTCATTGATAGAGGGACCCTCATGGGCAGTGGCGTAGCGTGTGGGGGCTGGGGGGCGGTGGCCCCGGGCGCAGTTTTCTTAGGGGCGCATAATTTCAAAAGAAATTTGCACCTCTAAAAGTTCAGGCCCGGACTGACCCGCTGGGCCCTCGGGCGCCACCCAAGGGCCTGCGGGTTGAGGGGGCCCGGATGCCATGCAGCGGCAGTGCCCGGTCCTGAACAGTGTGAGCCCGTGTTGAAGGGGAGGCAGCTACGCACGTGCGCAGGTCACACGGTCTGGCCAGTCAGGTGGTACTGAGTCTTTGTACCACCTGACTGGCCAGACCGCATGACCTGCACACGCACGCACGCAGCCTTCTCCCCTTCAACACGGACTCTCACGCTGTTCAGGACCAGGCACTCCCGCTGCATGGCATCCGGGCCCCCTCAACCTGCTGCATGGAATCCAGCCCCCAAACCCTGCTGGCATCCGGAGCTGGGGCAATATCCATATGAGCTGGGGCAATATCCATGTGAGAGCTGGAGCAATGTCCAGGTGAGCTGGGGCAATATCGAGGTGAGCTGGGGCAATATCCATATGAGCTGGGGCAATATCCATATGAGCTGGGTCAATATCCATGAGAGCTGGGGCAATATCCAGGTGAGCTGGGTCAATATCCATATGAGCTGGGGCAATATCCATATGAGCTGGGTCAATATCCATATGAGCTGGGGCAATATCCATGAGAGCTGGGGCAATATCCATATGAGCTGGGGCAATATCTAGGTGAGCTGGGGCAATATCCATATGAGCTGGGGCAATATCCAGGTGAGCTGGCTCAATATCCATGAGAGCTGGGGCAATATCCATATGAGCTGGGGCAATATCCATATGAGCTGGGGCAATATCCATGAGAGCTGGGGCAATATCCAGGTGAGCTGGGGCAATATCCATGAGAACTGGGGCAATATCCATATGAGCTGGGGCAATATCCATGAGAGCTGGGGCAATATCCATATGAGCTGGGGACATTCTGTGTATATGTATCTGGGGGGATATATACATGTGAGCTGGGGGCATTTTTATATGAGGTCTGTTCTTATTGGAAAGCGTCACATGACATAAAATAAAAGTATCGGTACTCGGTATCGGTGAGTACTTTTAAAAAATATCGGTACTCGTACTCAGTGTTATATAAGTGGTATCGGTGCATCCCTAGTTTTTATTTGTAGTTTTTTGTTTAATCACCTGCAATAGTGATTCAAAGGCAAGTGTGGTGTTTGTTTATGCTGGAATAAAAAGACTTTTCATTTTCACAACTTCAAGTCTGCGGCTGTTTAAACCCTAGAATACCGTGTTGTTTGGCTGGAACCAAGTATCCCGAGTGGTTGTTGTATCACAGTTAAGGGGTTCAATGCCCTAATGGTGGAAGGGAATCAGGGCATGATAACGTGTTCACAGGTTGGGGGGGGGCACAAATCTTGGCTGGCCCCGGGCGCTGACAACCCACGCTACGCCACTGCTCATGGGGCCCCCGCTTAGGGCAGGGCCTATTGGTCAGTCCACCCCTGGGTGGTTATAAGGGTAAGGAGTGATGTTAAGAGGTATTTCATAAAACCATTGGCTCCTGAGAGTTGTTTTATGGAAAGCTGCTTCCTGTGGTATGTTGAAAATAGTGGGCATTATGGGATATTGGGCGCCGTTACCCATCACTGTCCTCGGGGTAAGGAGGCTGGAGATATTTTATGCCCAGATCTATAGAATAGGGCATTTCAAGCTGATACTGACTTATACAGTCAAGAAAAAAAAGCAAGAATTTTTTTTACACTATAGCAACTGCAGGGAGATCTGCAAAGTGCAGGAAGTGTCTCGGCCAATCAGGAGCCACTCGAGTTTGTACTGTAAAAAGCAGAAAACATCCCTTTTAAATTCATTTTTGAAACTATGTTTTGAAAGTGCGTCTGGAGGCACACGGTGAGATTCCGACTCCTTCACTGCGTATTCGTGGAGGTGGGAGGAGCTCATACAGGACCCGCCCCTGAGGAACTGTTACTCAGAAAGGTAATTCGTCCTGATGGAGGGGTTTGCGTGTTATGGCAAATACCAGCTAAAAATAATGTTATCAATTCCGTCCAGAACCCGGAGCCAGAGACACATGCGGCGCGTCGAGATGGAACATGTAATAATAATGTCTTGGGAGCCGTTCGGAATCCTGCTTTGCTCAGTCGGTTCCGTTATTTCGGTAAATGACACGCGGTGGAACACATGGCAATCCCCACAATCCCCCCCCCCCGAAGGTAAAATAGCGCTTGGCCTGCATTACTTTATTCCAGAAATAACTCGATTCAGAGCAAACCTCTAAATGTAAGTCAATGAACGCACGGGTTTAACCCCTCAGATCAGGGCTCGCAGCCCGCGTATCACGGTCACCTCGGCGTCTCTTACATAATCACCTTTTCCTTTTATTTATAAGGAATATAAAGTCACCGCGGCGGATACAGAAGCTGCGTCTCTAGCGGCTTCAGATCTAAGTGCTTCAAAACGCGTTTCCACTCGGAAAACAAGGTTTTAATAGGAGGATTCGCGATGAGGACCAGATATAGCTCAGAGCAGGACGTCGACATCAAAACCAGATGCTGAAGAGCTTGTGACGAGACTCATTAGTCCTTAAAGCAGCTTCTTCTTCCTTCGGTTCACAGCGATGTCCTTTAACCCCCTGCTTTATCGCACAAATGTGACCGTGTTGGGGATAAAAGCGCGTTCATTCCGGATCCTGTTACAATGTTTCCGCCACGTTCCCTCTGTGTCAGACTCTGTAATAAAAAGGAAACTCGGTATAAATCACAACCTGCAGTGTTTACATCTCTGACATGTTTCCCTGGACGCGCGTGGGAGGTCATCACAAATATTAATGTATCTGGCGCTTCGCGGCGGCCCGTATTCCAAGTCGAGTGGTAACGCTGGCTAGTACACGCCCAGCTTGCCGGCCTCTTCAGCAGACCTCGCCTTCAGCCCACCTTGCCACCGACAGGTGACTTGCGTCATTGACTCAGGTCATCCTGCAGCAGCTAACTATGCGAGGCACGGGCCGGCTGCTGGGTGGGGCCAAGGTGGCCCATAGAAGTCAACAAGGCGTACTAGTATGCCGGCCCCCATCTTCTAAGCTCGCCTGCTACAGGGACGGTATGGTACGCCCTGCGGCAGCAAAGGGTTAAATAATTGGCCAGATCCTCCTGACAGCCTCATCTTAATTATATTTTTCTTTCTTTAGGTGATTTCCCTCCCCTTTTCCCCCTCACTGCGCGCCGCTCCTCCTCTTAGATTCAGGGACTCCCAAACCCGGACGTCCCTGAAGCTTTTCTACGCAATTTCTGCTCCTATACAACTTGTGTAGCGTAGGAACCGCACACTTTACGTACACAAGTTCCGTAGTGCCTGCGTAGATTGCTGGATCGGAGCTGCACGCGCATGTACAGATCTGATCCATCACTGCCTCTCTGAGAAATCTCGCTGCAGCGACAGGGTGACGTCGCCCGCTCTCTTTGTGTGACATCACTATTAGTGACCAATCTGGTGACCGGCAGCCGGGAAATTCAAAAATCCTTACTGCTGGAGACGCTGGTTGGAGTGGAGGAAACTCCTCCACTTCACACAGCTTTTTAGCAAGATTGGGGGTGTTAGGGTGGGATAAAGTGGGGGGGGGGACACGCCTCACATTCTGAGCTCTTTATAAATGTAAAGTCTCCGCTTTTCGTTTGTTATTTCAAATCACCTTCTTGTACTTTACAAACTTTCTGCTAATCTTTTTAATTAATCAATGATTGTTCCTGGGTCGACATGCTGATAAAACAGGCTGCGCACACCGGCGCATGTGACACTGATTAATTAACGCATCGTCGCAGCATGTGTAGATAACGGAGCCGTGCAGCACACACGCTCCTCCGGTCCATTAGGCCACGGGACGCTTCCACGAGAGCATAAAACGCATGACGCTGCTTCTCTGTTCTCGTGGAGAGATGTTCATTCTTTTATTACTGGAGAAACAAAGTCACAAACTGAATGACGAGAAATGAAGACCTAAAGTCATTCAACAAGTTGCGCTGCCGCACAGACCAGCGATTCGGTTCAGATCAGTTCGAATTCGACTGAATAAACACCATCAATCCAAATTCTAAATATCTGAAACAAATATCTGAATAAAAAATCCCAAACTGAGCCAATCACAATCTGCCACATCCAAATCTAAGTGGATATATTGTGATTAACATAGGATCCTCCACAACAAATGCACATGCGTCGATATGCCGTTTGTTTGGTGCATTTACTTCATTCTGTGCATCATGTTTGCAGCACATGCTTCATTCTGTGCATCATTTTTGCAGCACATGCTTCATTCTGTGCATCATATGCTTCATTCTGTGCATCATTTTGCGGCATATGCTTCATTCTTTGCATAATTTTTGGATCATATGCTTCATTCTTTGCATCATTTTTGGATCATATGCTTCATTCTTTGCATCATTTTTGGAGCATATGCTTCAATACATTTTTTTTTCTCTATCTGCAAATTTACATCAATTAACCCATGTAGGTTGTTTCTTGAATCATTTAGAAACCGTGTCAAAACCTTGGGAAAATATTGTGGTACTTAGGATATATTAACTTGCTAAATTTTCTAACTGTTTAATAATTTTTCAACGTTCTGTACCTTCCTATAATTATCAACCTATGAAGGTTGACTCTGGAATTATTTAGAAACGGAGATAAATCTTGGGAAGAACATTATTAAAATTTAGCAAAGGAAATTAGCATACCTCTATTATTCAATTGTGTGTGTGTTTTTAAGGGTGTTCACTGTTAGGAGGTAATTCTCCTTCATTTCAAATTGATTTCGTTTTAGAATGCAGACTTAATAAAAGTTAAATGTTAAGAATTTTGTGATAATTGTAACCAGAATTGACAATTGGAAATTTTTGCTTAATTTTTGCAGCATATGCCTCATTTGGTGCATCATTTTTGCAGCATATGCTTCATTCAGTGCATCATATGCTTCATTCTTTGCATCATTTTTGGAGCATATGCTTCATTCTGTGCATCATTTTTGCAGCATATGCTTCCTTCTTTGCATAATTTTTGCAGCATATGCTTCATTTGGTGCATCATTTTTGGAGCATATGCTTCATTCTTTGCATCATTTTTGGAGCACATGCTTCATTCTGTGCATCATTTTTGCAGCATATACTTTCTGTGTATCATATACTTCTTTCTGTGTATCATTTTTGCAGCACATACTTCATTCTTTGAATCAATTTTGGAGCATATACTTCATTCTGCATCTGCAGCATATGCCTTATTCTGTGCATCATTTTTGGAGCACATGCTTCATTCTGTGCATCATTTTTGCAGCATATACTTCTTTCTGTGTATCATATACTTCATTCTGTGCATCATTTTTGCAGCATATGCCTTATTCTGTGCATCATTTTTACAGCACATGCTTCATTCTGTGCATCATTTTTACAGCACATGCTTCATTCTGTGCATAATTTTTGGAGCATATGCTTCATTCTGTGCATCATTCTTTGAGCACACGCACTATGTGTCATCCTGTAGTTTTATTTCAGAAATCAGACCCTTCCAATACAGTCCGATGTGAAATATTGGAAGCTTCTGATATTCCGAATTGGTTTGTTCCGAATATTTAGGAACCCAAAATTTGGGATTTAGAAATATTCCGACCGTGCTTTTGAGCCTGTGCTCAGATCTTCTGCCGTGTCTTTGCTGCGGAGATATTACCTGCATTTATTAGGACACCAGACTCTGGGAAGGTGAGTGGAGGGAGGCTGATTGCAGGCAGTGGGGGCCACAAAAAGCACCATGGACCCTCTGCTGCAAGTGACGCCGTGATGGGAGGCAGCCGAACGCGACAGAACTGGGTCTCTGGTTCAAAAGCAGATCTGGCAGCTTTGAAAAGAATATTGACGAACAAACTTCAGAGGCGGCGAGAGGGAGACAGACAGGGCTGGAGCCGACTTATCAAAACACACGCCGAGAGATTTCCCGGTTTATCTTTATTTTTTCTTAAGAAATTACTCTAAAAGAGAAATATACACGACAGTTACATTTTAAGAGTTCCGCCGGTCACCTGAAACGCTGATTATCAAAGCGGGGGGGGGGTCGATTAACAAAGCACTGAAAAATTTAACAATTGCATTCTCTGTGTTTCGGCCCATTTCGGCGATTTATTTCACTGAAAACGTGGCGAAATTATTTATGGAATATTCGCCGTATTTTGCCAAAATTGGAGTCACCAAAGCAGTCATCAGGTGTCAGCAAAAAACACCAGGTAAAAAAAAAAAAAAAAAAAAAAAATAGGAATTTTCACTGAAACAAATCCTGAAAAATACGGTTTATTAGATACTGAGTAATTCTCTGTTTAACCTCCCTGGCGGTATTCCCGGGTGTGACTCGGGATTAAATTTCGCTACCACGAATGGTAACCCCGAGCCACACTCGGGCTGGATACATACTCACCTCCTCCTGGCTCCCTGGATCGCGGCGAGCTGCTTCCTGGATGGCTCCCTGCGAGTCACATGATGCAGTGGGGCTGGACACAGCAAACTTCATTCATAAAACTCACTGAATACAAATGGAAATGTTTATGAACGGCCACTAGGTGGCAGTACAGGATAAGAAATAGACCATACATCGTCTCACCCTTGCTTGCAGACAGATTTCAGTGTTTTTTGTTGTAGTTTATTGAATATCATTTATTTGCATTATTTTGGATAATTATTTTTGGGATAATAAATTATTATTTCGTGTTTCAAACTTTATCGGACTCAGTGTATTTACTATTTTTTTTAATTAATTAATTAATTAATTAATTTATAAAGGATTTTACCAGTAAGAACTCTAGATTGCACGGATTTCAGTGCGTGATTCCTAATTATTACAGGCTAACTATGTACAAAAACATGTTTCCTTTAAAAAAAAAAAATTGATATGGTTTTAGACACAAAATTTTGAAAAAATTAGACCGCCAGGGAGGTTAATGAATAAATCCCTCTATCACAAGGTCTCCAAAATAAAAAGGCTCTGGTGGTGATGTGTCGCCCCCCTGTGTCCCTCACTGGTATTGCAATAATAAATAATACAAAAATGTCTACAAGCTCTAAGAAAATGTTCCAGTCCAAGATGATTATGGTCTATAGTGACGGCCCTTAGGTTTCTAGATAAATAACAGATTATTTTTATATGTTCTATCCTAAGGCCAACGATTCAAATCATTGAGGAGCTCAATCATATTCTAGGACTACCTCATGTGTCACTTTATTACAGCATCACAGAGCTCCACAGCAATAAACCTCACAGTAATGTGCAGCGTGTATGATCGTATCAGAGCTCCACAGCAATAAAACTCCCAGTAATGTGCAGCGTGTATGAGCGTATCAGAATCCACAGCAATAAACCTCACAGTAATGTGCAGCTGTATGAGCGTATCAGAATCCACAGCAATAAAACTCCCAGTAATGTGCAGCGTGTATGAGCGTATCAGAATCCACAGCAATAAAACATACGCTCATACACACTGCACATTACTGTATCAGAGCTCCACAGCAATAAAACTCCCAGTAATGTGCAGCGTGTATGAGCGTATCAGAATCCACAGCAATAAAACATACGCTCATACACACTGCACATTACTGTATCAGAGCTCCACAGCAATAAAACTCAATCACGGGCGTGAGGATGGCACCAGGGTGGCGCCGGGGTATTGGGATGTGGTGAGCCCAGGGTGCAGTGATCTGCACAGACAGGAGGGTGGAGTGTGGGGGGATGAATGGAAAACTGTCCAGGTATGGATATTGCAGAGGGGAAAGGAGGTTGCTGGAATCTGGTGGGAATCCAATGATCAGGAACAGGTAGAAGGATTGGTCTCTTGTCTCAGGATTAACAGAGAGTGTGAACTTGCTCTGTCAGGGAATGAGTTACAATGAACAGCAAAGCAGTACCTGGGGCGAAGCCCTTTATTTTGAATGTGTGTTACGTGTGCTTTGTGTTTAACTGGTTCACTGCTGGGTGTTAACTCTTACACTGCTTGCAGGTGTTATGCATGAATGCAGGTTTCAGGAACAGGGGCAGCATGGAAAGTATTGCTGCCTGAAGCGTCAGAGGATAGATGCAGATGGGGGGTATGACACTCACAGTAATGTGCGGTGCGTATGAGTGTATCACAGAATCCACAGCAATAAAGCTCACAGTAATGTGCGGTGCATATGAGCGTATCACAGAATCCACAGCAATAAAGCTCACAGTAATGTGCGGTGCATATGAGTGTATCACAGACTCCACAGCAATAAAGCTCACAGTAATGTGCGGTGCATAGGAATGTATCACAGACTCCACAGCAATAAAGCTCACAGTAATGTGCGGTGTGTAGGAGCGTATCACAGATACCACCATATAGCTTTCACATGGGAAGGCACAAGGTGTCTTTGGTTGGTATTAGGAGTTGCGCGGGAAACACCTGGCGCTTCAGGAGCATTAACCAGCGCGTTCCTGAGTTTAGCTGAAATGACAAACCGCACTTGTTGGCGTCTGAGCTCAGTATTTAGAGACCATAGGGGGATCTGAGGACCGGAGTTGGGAACCCCATAACAGGACAGGTTTGCAGGATATGTGAAGCACAGGGGATATATTTTGCTACTCAGTGATTGCAGGATTCAGTCTGCATTTCCCCATGGGATTCCTTAACCCTTGCTGCGCCAGGACTTGCTATGCTGTTCTGCCGGCTGGAAGGCTTTGAAAACGCAGGGCGTACAGGTAGGCCCTACTATCTTCAATTGGGGCGTCTCGGCCCCTCCCTACAGCCTGCACAAGAGGCGTGTCATTAAGCCACCCCGACAGGCGACACCCACCCGACACCCCCAAACCAAGGAATAAACCGGCTGCACGGCAGGTGAAAGGTTAATGATAAACGACACAGACACAACATAAACACCTTTTATTACGTGATGGATTAAAATTAAAAAGAAATTATATACATTTAGCCAGGATTACACCCCAATGCATGATGGGAAACATGAATAGAGGAAGGGACCGGATCAAGAGCAGCAAATAGGAAAGAATACGGAACGGCTCAACCTTAAATCACCACAACCCCCCCCCAATATGTGTAAACGCAGTGTCGCCATAAACGGTAAGGGCTCGGGTTTGGCATAGAGCTCTAGTTGTTTAGCGCTCCACTGGCTGCAGGAGCCGTATGAAACGCCGCTTCTGACCGAGCTCCCCAAACCCTGGCTGCATCGCGTGGGGGGGGGGGGGGGGGAGAAGAGAGAATGCAAAAGTACAATAATTAACAGCTTTTTATTTAATGCTCGTTTGTTTCCCACAAGTTAATTATCACGATTCGTTGGTGTCATTTTAGGAGCTAAAGCCGTAGAAGCTGCCCCCCCCCCACACGATGCAGCGAGGGTTTGGGGAGCTCGGCCGGTGATACATTCAGGATGTTGAACATTAGGGCGCCTTCCCCCCCCCTAAAAATTTATATATAATATATATATATATAAAAAAATTTTTTGCAGGAACGGAGCAACTCACGGCTTATTAATGGTCGATATAAGACGGCGACGCAGAGATTTGATAAATCCAGATTTTTACCACAAAGGGCAAAGATCCTCACATGGGGGGGCTCACGAAACCCACGCTATGGCAAGAAACCCAGGCTTTGGAAAAGGTGTCTATTTTTTTTTAAAGCAGTCAGGACAGAGCTCACAGACAGAACCACAGACGCGTCCAATGTGAAAGGCGTCGGGAAGGGAGAAAGAAAGGCCAGACATTGAACGATTAAACGCAAACCTGACCCCGGTACCGGAACCCACTGTGTAAGAGGGGATAGAAGCGGCATAAACGCTCAGTAAAGCAGCGCTGACCGCTTTCTATGCTGGTATTAGGGACGCCAGGTCGGCCATGTTTTCCTGGACACATAATTTATTTATGCTGATGGGCAGTGCATGAAAAGTGTCGCCCGCAGCATGTATAATCCATACACTGCAAGTAAGCAATCCCAGGTGACCTGCCTTGATTTTCTTTATGCAGGCATGAGTTATACATGTTGCAGGGCAGCACTTTTCCTTATGCTCCCCCTTTGCATGAAATAGTAACACGTGCCCAGGAATCCACGGCCGCCCTGGCTGCTATATTATACACAATGTACATTTTATACCCTGGGCACAGGGAGCAGAGCTCACGCGGCATCCTCTGGATGCTCAGGTCGGGGGGGGGGGGGGGGGGGTAGAATAATTAACCCTATGTTGTTAGATTAGCGACAGCCAGACATGGTCCAAACCCTGGCGTGACAAAGCTAGGCATCCCAGCTAATACCTGTATGCATAATCGCGTACATCGGGGGCTCGGGTTTAGCACCTCACAGCGGGTAATACGGGCGAGACATTCCCTTTGCCCCTGTATAGGATAGAACGATACGACAGGGGGTTACGTGTCTATTGTCAGAGCCGACCTCTGTCCTTCAGCCGCACGATTATTAGAATTAACACCACCGCGTACGGAAACACTGTCACACGAAAAAGGAGAAAAATCAATAATCCGATCCCGTCTATGAAGCAAAAGCGACTTCGCAAACCACGACATTTATTATTACACGAACAATCACATCCCAACATTATTGCCACAGAAAAAAAAAAAAATTCTTACAGGTTTTTTTTTTCCATTAAGTTTAAAAGTGACCAAACGTTTAAGAAAAAAGAAAAAAAAAAAAAAACCCCAGATCAACAAATATACATATTATATTATTATTCATTCCGACGAGATCCTAAAACAGGGGCATTTCAGGAGTAAAACTATATACACCATCATCTTTACAGCACGTCGTGAAAGGCCTGAAATAAAAGATACAAAGATGGGGGGGGGGGGGGGTTTAGTGGGGGACGGGGGGGATGACGGGTTGTGTGTTGGTTTTGTTGTTTTTTTCAATATATATATTTATCTTCTGACAGTCAAAATGAAACACATGGAATAAATAGAAGTCTCTCTCGGCTGGATCAACGCGCGCTGCAAGGCTCGGCATGAATCTGGACGGGCTTCAGTCTCCCATTTTTACTTTGGAAGTCTGCAAGAAAAAAAGGGGGGGGGGGGGACAAAACATAAAATGAAGAGAAACCAAAACGTAATGTTTTTAATCCCAAAAATCAGGCAAGCGAAGCATAAAGCAACCGACCGACATAAAACCCAAACTGATTCGTAAAAGTTTATTTTAGGAAAATCACTTGGTAGTGAAGGGGTTAAATGTCTGAGTAAAAGAACCCACCAAAAACATAGAAATTAAATTATACAGCGAGAAATATCCGGGAATATTCCCAACGCGTTCCTCACTGTAATAACCTGTGACAGGGAGAGGTCGCCACCTGCTGGCCAGGACGAGTTACTGCAGACAGACCTGCGTCTCCTGGCTCCGTGCCGTGTCAGACGGGAAGGTCCGACAAGAACCCGTTTTGGCACTTGGGTCATCACGTCCACAGATCCAGAACTTCAGGAGCCCAAAAGTAAAGGAATTCCATTTGCAATCACAGAGCACAGCCGCAGCGCATGTTAACGCGGCGCCTCTCTCTGGCTGCTGTGTCTGATGTCGCCGATGGTGGAAACACAGTAACGGTAAGGAAGGAATGAATCTTAACCCTTTCACTACCAATGGGCTTTGAAAGAAAGACTTAACATTAATTTGAAGCATGGGATGCGTGGGTTAACTAAACACCGGGGTTAAATAGCTGGGGAATTGCACGTGTCATGGAATGGCGCTCCGGTGACCGGTGTGCAAGCGGGAAATCTCCACTTACCTGCAAGATTGCAACAATGACACCAAACAGCCCGATGGCACTGCCGAAAATCTCCACAATCAGGATCTTCACAAACAAACTGCTGTTCTGAGCGTCCGCCAGCGCCGCGCCACTGCCAACGATGCCGACACAGATCCCACAGAACAGGTTCGAGAATCCCACGGTGAGGCCGGCGCCGAACATGGAGAAACCTGCAGGTGTGGAAAAGCTGTGAGAGACATTACAAGACACACGACACATATCCAGGATGTAACAACTGTCCAGGATAGATTACAAGTGCCGCAAACGCCGTGTTTATGCCCTGCACATCACGACCGGGTGTGGGCGGAGAGCCGGGCTTCAAATGAACCGGCAGGAAAGCCACAGGATAAAAAGAGCAGCTGGAGATCTGATCTACAAGAGGTGCCTGTCTATGCAGCGCGCGTTCAGCGACCCTAAAGCAAACGCCATGGAGTGGCCCTAAACACCGCAAACCCCCCCCCAAAAAAACCCACAAACAATCGGCTTTAACTCCCATATATCGGATATATCCAGGTAAAAACAGGCGGCCCTCTGCCATTCGGTGCGGTAATGGTTGCAAATCCTCATGCTGTGCGCTACGTTAAGTCAACCGGTAACTTGTGTTTCCGCACGTTTAGACGTTCGTAATAGAATGAGCGAGTCCGAATCGCCCGGCGTCCGGGAAGCCAAAAAAAAACCATGTGATGGGATCCGTGCGTTCTGAAGTCAGGCATAAAGTGATTTTGTGTAAAACGCCTCCCCGGCTTCTTTACTTCCCTCTCAGTCCGCCGCGACGTCTCCCCCTGATCCGCCGACTCCTTGACACAGAAATGGTAGGAAACAAATAAAAAAAAATCGATTTCCTCGTCTCCTGCACGAGATCTCGCGCTTACACACACTGACGTCCTATGGGCTCCCGAATGCATCGCGTGAGCGGTGGATGTCGCTGCTCGGGGTGGTAGCGCGTGGCATGAAAAGCCTTGTGCGGCTACAGGAATTGCTGCGTTAACTGGCGCGCGCAGGCGAGTTACAGGGAGCGGTAATCCTGGGAGGTTTGCACTTGCTGATCACCGCTCCTAAGAGAAGAGCCCAAAGTTTGTCAACATCAACGGCCATTAAAGTGTTAAATCCACCATCAAAGCAAGCTCTTAGGTGGGTCCATAACGTCGGCTCATTGCTCCTCTCACTGGGCATCAAATGGTTTATGTTTATACCCGCAGACACGTCCCCACCGCGCGATGAACGGAAAACATGTCGAGGACAGCAAAAAAAACAAAAACAAACAGGCAGCAAAGGGAAAAGACAAAATGCAAGGAAACAGCTCTGGTTCAGTTTTAACGCGGATATATGTGCGTTACGGCACAAATGACTGGTTTTTGGTGTTTCATACATCGGGCTTGGATAACGCTGCCGCCCTGGTAAAGGATACGGCATGAGATCGCTATGTATAACCATCGCTCCGCCTGTCCTGTTACTGACCTGCAAAGTAATTCCTGTTTCCGATGGTCTCCGGAGTCGTCCCCTTAAAGCTCTGGAAAAGAAAAAGCGGTGAGACCCGTTAATATATTCATCCTGGGTTCTATTTCTGTACCTCCGCCCCGCCCGCACCTCCGCCCACACGTAACTCCGCCCCGCTACACGCATGTACCTCCACCCAGCTAACGGTTTATACACACGTACCTCCACCATGATACCCATTTATAAGCACGTACCTCTGCCATGTTGCTGATTACAATAGCCATGATAATGCCATAAATTGCCACGGCTTCACAGAAAATGATGCTGAAAAAGAAAATGTAATTAATCTCCTTTATCCCCCAAACAAAATGTTTTATAAAACAAAAGACATGAGGGTCTTAAAGTCACACACAGCGGCCTGACGCACACATCGTGCCAGTCACAGATTCACCGCGGCCTGGCGCACACATCGTGCCAGTCACAGATTCACCGCGGCCTGGCGCACACATCGTGCCAGTCACAGATTCACCGCGGCCTGGCGCACACATCGTGCCAGTCACAGATTCACCGCGGCCTGGCGCACACATCGTGCCAGTCACAGATTCACCGCGGCCTGGCGCACACATCGTGCCAGTCAGATTCACCGCGGCCTGGCGCACACAGACACATTGGTGGATAGACGATACTTTGTGTTGATGGTGGTGGCTGTTTCAGGTGGGATTTGGAGCAGAGATACCATAGATAATCTCATGTACTGTGTGTGAAAACACTGAGGGGTCATTTTACAAAGCCCCGAAATGGACAATTTCTGTGCTTCGTATTCCAGCGATTCCATTTCGCCAAAAGAAAAAAAAAGGTGAATCCGCTGTTTATCGAATGTTACCTTATTTTGCCAAAAATCAAGTCGCCGAAGCAGTTATCGACTTTGGTGAAAAGCGCTGAAATTCAAATTCTTCTAGGATTATATCAATAAAAATGAGAATAATAGAAAGATCTTAAATAAAAAATATTCCGTTTATTGCGATTCGACCGATTAAACCTGTCGAATGAAAACGAAATCTGGGCATTGACACATAATGCGGTGCAATTCGTCGTTGTGGGAACAGACGTGATGGTTCTCTAGGAGACAGTTTGGGTGCCATGAAATGCAGCATATTAATAAAACTGAAAGTCCCATGATGCTTCATCACAAAAGAGGCTGGTTTAGCATCATGGGAAATGCAGTTCAGAAACATGTAGGGGTGCCAAGGCTGGCCTATCACTGGGCGGGAGCGTCCGTCACATCATGTGCAGAACAATGCGACCTGGAGCTCATTCATCAAGACACGTCAGCACAGTCTTTGTTCACCGATCGGTTCTATCCGGTCATGTTCAGCAAGACGAGGGTAAAGCCTCACCTGACCAAGTTCTTGGTCTTAATCCTTGGGGCTTTCACCCCCCCTCCGAGAATGCTGGATCCGGTGATGTAAATGCCCCTGCAAGAAAAAAACACGGCTTTATCTCTGCGCCAAGAAAATTGAAATATATATATATATTTCAAAGTGATTAACCCCTTCACTATCAAGCGATTTTTGCCGGAAAAAAATTGTTACATTTATTTGAAACATGAGACGTGACGTTAACAATTTATATAAAGGGTAAAATAAAAATTTTCCCACAAATTGTAGTTTTGAGATAGTGGAGAAAAAAAAACCTGATATATATATTTGATCATTTTTTAAGTATTATTTTATCCTTTAGATGGTGTCCCTTATCTGGCAGTGTCACACGGGGTCTGTATTATCAGCATACAGGCAGATGCAGTAAATGTGCTGCAGACAGATAATAAAATGGTGAGATCTCCTGCTTATGGGGGTTTGTATTGATCAGAATGAGATAAGCAATGCAATATCTGTATGTGCTGCATAATGCCCGTGTATGGCAATTACAGCAACACCTTGTATCTGTATGTGCTGCATAATGCCCGTGTATGGCAATTACAGAAACACCTTGTATCTGTATGTGCTGCATAATGCCTGTGTATGGCAATTACAGCAACACCTTGTATCTGTATGTGCCGCATAATGCCTGTGTATGGCAATTACAGCAACACCTTGTATCTGTATGTGCCGCATAATGCCTGTGTATGGCAATTACAGCAACACCTTGTATCTGTACGTGCCGCATAATGCCTGTGTATGGCAATTACAGCAACACCTTGTATCTGTATGTGCTGCATAATGTCTGTGTATGGCAATTACAGCAACACCTTGTATCTGTATGTACTGCATAATGCCTGTGTATGGCAATTAGAGCAACACCTTGTATCTGTATGTGCTGCATAATGCCTGTGTATGGCAATTACAGCAACACCTTGTATCTGTATGTGCTGCATAATGCCTGTGTGTGGCAATTACAGCAACACCTTGTATCTGTATGTGCTGCATAATGCCTGTGTGTGCCAATTACAGCAACACCTTGTATCTGTATGTGCCGCATAATGCCTGTGTATGGCAATTACAGCAACACCTTGTATCTGTATGTGCGGCATAATGCCTGTGTATGGCAATTACAGCAACACCTTGTATCTGTACTGTACAGGGATTTACACTCATAACCCCATGAAACTTATCCCTGTACAGCAGTGAGTGACCCCCCCCCCCCAGCTTTCACTGTATTCTGACATCCCTGGCTGCTGTAATGCTGCAGTAAGATTGCGTTTTTTTTGTTACAGTGAGGATTAGGGCTTCTATTTGCAGCTTGTTTACAGTGCTTGGAGAGAGATAAAACATGATTACAGGATCAGAAACAACATGGGTTTACCTCAGGGAGATCATGCCAAACTAATCTTATTGATTTTTTTGATTGGGTAACAAAAATAATAGACACAGGTGGTGCAGTAGACATTGCTTATTTAGATTTCAGTAAGGCTTTTGATACTGTTCGGCATTGAAGGCTTATCAATAAATTGCAATCTTTGAGCTTGGATTCCAATATTGTTGAATGGCAGTGGCAGTGGCTGAGTGACAGACAACAGAGGGTTGTGGTAAATGGAGTTTATTCGGCGCAAGGTCTTGTTACCAGTGGGGTACCTCAGGGGTCAGTACTTGGACCCATTCTATTTAATATTTTTATTAGTGATATTGCAGAAGGTATTAATGGAAAAGTATGTCTTTTTGCTGATGACACAAAGATTTGCAACAGGGTTGACGTTCCTGGAGGGATCAGCCAAATGACAAATGATTTAGGTAAACTAAAAAAATGGTGGGAGCTGTGGCAATTGAGTTTTAACGTGGATAAGTGCAAGATAATGCACCTGGGACGTAAAAACCCAAGGGCTGAATATAGAATATTTGATACATCTGAGGGTTGGGATTTAGGGGTTATTATTGCAGAGGATCTAAGGGTAAGTAGTCAATGTAATAGAGCAGCAGGAAATGCTGGCAGAATGCTTGGAAATGCTGGCAGAATGCTTGGTTGTGTAGGGAGAGGTATTAGCAGTAGGAAAAGGGAAGTGCTCATGCCACTGTACAGAGCACTGGTGAGACCTCACTTGGAGTACTGTGTGCAGTACTGGAGACCGTATCTCCAGAAGGATATAGACATCTTAGAGAGAGTTCAGAGAAGGGCTACTAAAATGGTGTACGGCTTGAAGGAGAAAAGTTACCAGGAAAGGCTTAATGATCTTAACATGTACAGCTTGGAAAAAAGACGAGACAGAGGAGATATGATAGAAACATTTAAATACGTAAAGGGAATCCACAAGGTAGAGGAAGGGAGTATATTTAAAAGGAAACAAAGTAGCAAAACAAGAGGACATAGTCTTAGATTAGAGGGGCAAAGGTTTAAAAGTAACATCAGGAAGCATTATTTTACTGAGAGGGTGGTGGATACATGGAACAGTCTTCCAGTAGAAGTGGTAGAGGCCAAAACAGTGATTGAATTTAAGCAAGCATGGGATAGGCATAAGACTATCCTAAACAAAAGATAAATCCAGGTCAAGTATCCATGTAATTGGGCGACTAGATGGGCCGAAAGGTTCTTATCTGCCGACATTTTTCTATGTTTCTATTTTGCTTCTCCACACTAATCCAGCTTTAAAAAAAAAAAAAAAAAAAAAGGGTGTGAAAATGGGCTTGTGTTTTGCTAATGAGGGCTTGTCAATGCATTACAAGGCAAAATCTTGTTAAATGGCCTTGGGTACTGAAGGGGTTAATACATTGGGATGTGAGAAGTGACCCCAAGCATTCTTGTAAAAAGTGGTGTGGGGGGGGGGGAAAATCAGACGCTCTTACCATGCAGCTCCCACCACTGAGAGGGAAATGGCTAGTCCTATGCCGAGGTTGGCCCACATGTACGGCGAGGTCTCTGTCAGGAACCTGGAGAAAGAAAAAATATATATATATTTTTACCCATTTATCTGAATTGCTGCTAAAATAAAAAGTTAGAGCAATCAGGAGTGATGGGGCGCAACATGTAGAAACATCGCCGGCGCGAGACGTGACCGCGGGAAGCGTCTAATGAGAGTCTGGTAAAGTCATAAAATGTGATATTTATTATCAAACGAGACTCTTACGCGATTCAGCAAACCTCGGCGCCCCAGATGTTTCTGGACTACAAGTCCCATGATGCTCAGCTAGACATATGTGACCAAGCATCATGAGACATGTAGTTACAAAACATCGGGGATGCCAAGGTTTGCCATCACTCAATCGTGGAGGCGATAGGACGACGCCGGCTCTGCTGAGCAACCAGCGTGTAACCCCCCCCCCCATTTACATCAGAAACGTTAAAGCTGGGCCGTGTAACACCCCCCCCCCCCCCGGATATTGGTGCCTAAAATTCCCAGTATCCCTTCCATGCAACGGATGTCCAGGGATGATCATGGGAATTGTTGGTCAGAAAGAGTTGAGGGGGGGGGCATAGAGTTTGACAGCCCTGCATTAAAGGGCACAGGCAAAAAGAGGAGAAGCACCAACATATACCCCAGCGATGCTTTGTATGTGTAAAGCCAGCCCTGGGGCCAGAGATTCACGTGAAAAGAGGGGGGGGGGGTCTGAATTTAATCTCCCCAAAGAATCAAAACATGTAACGAGTTAAATACTTCACATACAGAAACCCCGAACTGCAGCAAAACGACCCGAAACCTGATTTAATGCGACGGGTTTTAACCGGTGACAAAAGGATTTAATGGAAAATTTAGAATTATTTTCAATAAACGCATTTTTATTGATTAACCCCTTAGAGAATAGGTGACTTCTTCCAGTTCAGTGGAATTTGCCGTTACCAGTTTCGGCGCTTTTTGGCGACGTCCGGTAACGGCTTCAGCGACTCAATGTTTTGCGCAATACAGTGACCGCTCGCTAAACAGCGACTTCACCAAATGTTCGGTGGAATAGGTTGGCAGAAGCGAACTGAAATGTATGAAGCGTGATGACTTTGTGGGACGCGTGACGAGGAGATGGAATGTATGATGGGGGGGGGGGGTGAGCCCGGCCACGGGAAACGAGTCGCTCATAAAGAGGAAGCGCCTGGACCCGAGTGACG
Organism: Leptobrachium leishanense; assembly: GCA_009667805.1. Lineage (NCBI taxonomy): Eukaryota > Metazoa > Chordata > Amphibia > Anura > Megophryidae > Leptobrachium > Leptobrachium leishanense. The sequence continues at coordinate 109,092 of RXON01004609.1, read as the reverse complement.
TCCGCAGTTTGGGCTGCTCAGACCTCACCAGGGAAAACCGGAGTCGCCCAGCGGAGCCGGTGCCGGCCGGGGAGAGGCAGAGACTCGCGGGGTGAGCTGCGCGCTGTGTTATATGTACAAACACTGTGCGGGACGTCCTGCACATCCCCCGATGGAAATCACGTGTTTTGTAAACACCGGCTGCAGAGGAGGAACCGGAGCATAAACCCTGCACTGTAAGAAGGACGGACGGACGGACGCAGCTCTGATCTGAAACCTCTTGTGATTTCAAAGCCTTTCATTGTGTCTGAATGAGCCCCCACACGGGGAGGGGGGGGGGGCGGCGCTTTAACTGCCCCATATTTAGTAAATAAAAAGGAAAACATTCGCCTCGTTTACCGGCAGCCTGTCTGTATATCATTACAATATTCCGACCAATCGGGGCTGAGCACATCGACCCCCCCCCCCCAATCAAAACAGGGGCAGACCCCGCTTAATCTGAATAAAGTGCCCACTCACTTGGGCATCACTGCCGAGAATCCTGGAATGGGCACAAGGGGGGGTCCACTTGTTTTGGTTACAGTTTGTGAAAAATAAAACAATATCTGACGAATCAAAGTGGATTTTGTGATTGTTACATTGTGTTACATTGTGTCACGTTGCTGTCCTAGAGACGGGGCTGGCACATCGCAAAATCCTGCAAACCGCCGGGAGGTTTCCTTTATTCGCCGCCAGACTGAGGCCACAAGCGCAAAAAACATGAAAGAAAAGGGAAACGGACTCACCAGGCGACGTCGAAGCGAAACCCCAGGTCAAATATGGTGTAACACGTCCCTGAAACAAGAAACACACAATGTTACCACAAGCGACACACAAAGTGATACAATCTGTGTGTGAACAGGGCGCAGGGGCTGCACACATGGGGGGGGGGGGTCAACCAAAAAAACAAACAACCAAGAACAAGGAGATGAGCAGAACAGAAGCGGCCGGAGGATCTGATCACCGGAAACTCAATGGATCCCACTGACGCGTCGAACGCATAATGCTGAGTGATACGTAACAGAGGCCGCGGGGAGGAGTGAAGGTCTCCCTAAAGCAGGGGATCAGAGACGATAGTCCTACATCTCCCATGATGCTCAATTTACCACTCAGAATCAAGGGAAACATAGTCCGAAAGCATCTGGAAGGTCAGGGTTGCCATGGTATAAAATCAGTGAATTCTTTCAATGCAACTGACAGCCAGAGCATCATGGGAGGTGTAGTTCAGAAACAATGGGGGGGGGGGCAGAATCTGAGATCCCTGACAAAGGGAGATTTTGGGAAAAACATGTCCCCTTCCACGAAACTCCCTGAACTCATTTAAGAGCGAGAATTAATCCAGCACAAAGTCATAGAAATATTAATGTAAAACACAGAATAAAATCAGAACTGAACCCCCCCCCCCGGCAATGTTTCTGAACTACAGGATTCCCTGAAATAATTCTGCAAACTGGGGGGGGCCATAACGACACAAGTCTACAACTACCAGACTGTATCTGGGACGGACACACACACCCCCTGGGGCAGGGGGGGGGGGATATCAACGAGAAACAAATTTTCTGTGAAATCCTTAGAAAGGAGCAGAATGAGGAAACCACAGACAGGTTCCAGTTTCTACAAACCTTCTCCAGGAAACAATGGGACCCGCCGCGACCCCCCCCCACATCGGAAGAGAGTGGGACACGCCGCGACCCCCCCCCACATCGGAAGAGAGTGGGACACGCCGCGACCCCCCCCCCACATCGGAAGAGAGTGGGACACGTCGCGACCCCCCCCCCACATCGGAAGAGAGTGGGACACGTCGCGACCCCCCCCCACATCGGAAGAGAGTGGGACACGTCGCGACCCCCCCCCACATCAGAAGAGAGTGGGACACGCCGCGACCCCCCCCACATCGGAAGAGAGTGGGACACGTCGCGACCCCCCCCACATCGGAAGAGAGTGGGACACGCCGCGGACCCCCCACATCGGAAGAGAGTGGGACACGCCGCGACCCCCCCCCCACATCGGAGAGAGTGGGACACGCCGCGACCCCCCCCCACATCGGAAGAGAGTGGGACACGCCGCGACCCCCCCCCCACATCAGAAGAGAGTGGGACACGCCGCGACCCCCCCCCACATCAGAAGAGAGTGGGACACGCCGCGACCCCCCCCACATCAGAAGAGAGTGGGACACGCCGCGACCCCCCCCACATCAGAAGAGAGTGGGACACGCCACGACCCCCCCCCACATCAGAAGAGAGTGGGACACGCCGCGACCCCCCCCCACATCAGAAGAGAGTGAGACACGCCACCCCCCACATCAGAAGAGGGTGGGACACGCCGCGACCCCCCCCCACATCAGAAGAGAGTGGGACACGCCGCGACACCCCCCCCCCAATCAGCTCAATGTCTTTAGAGGACGTCCGAGAGGCAATGACAGGCAAAGCTTGAGACCGGCCGGTGCCGGCTCCGGTTATTGCAGCAGGCGGGTCTGTGTACGGTAAACAAGGCAGCACCGCCACGGCTCTGCTTACACACAAACCGGTTAGACCGACCCCAGGACAGAGAACATGACCGAAAACAAGTCTAGGGCCGGCGTCAGACGAACGCAGTGATCTCGTCCGTGTTGCCGCGCAGTTTAACGTCCGTCGTAGCATAGAATCATTATCAATAGACCCACACACGAAGTGCGTCCGCACCGAACAGCGCAGCACAACACGGACGCAAGTTATGCAGGACGTCAAACCGCTAACAGAGTGCGCCACGTCCACGTACTGTGTGAGCGATGAGATGTCAGACGCGGCGCATTTGCGACGTCCAGCACCGTGACGCACACAATATCATGTATCAATTTTCATATTCATTTTATTTCCCATAATTCCCCTTTTTCCCAAAGTCCGTAAAAAAAAAACCACGATCATGTGGTGTCTGCAGTATCTTCCGTCAGTATGTCCGTCCGTTGTGCTCGCACGCAGTCACCTGACATTAGCCTGAGAGACCGCCCTGAGAAAAAAGAGAACGTCGCGACAAAAAGACAAAATCACAAGATTTATTTTAAGAATGTTGGAAAAACGCTCACAAGGAGCGAGAACGGGCGCCGCGCCGCGCGCAACGCAAGTGCAACAAGCCCAGGGCTCTTTCAGAGGCTCCGCGCACACCATTAGTTTGCTCTTGCAAAAAGCACGGCCTGATGGAGACAGTAAATATCAGTGCCCGGCTAACGTGCCAGGCCGGTGGCTAACGTGCCAGGCCGGTGGCCACCGCTTGGTGTTTCCCAAATCTGGATTATCCTGTTAAAACGTTTACAGGATGCTGCGTCTGCCTCCCAAAAACCTCAGCCAAACCCTGGCCTACGGCTGCATGAGAACTACAAGTCCCATGATGCTTTGCCAGGCTTAACCGTTCATAAAAGGCTTAGCTACATTTTATCCGGCGCCCGTTTAGATTGTAAGCTCCTTTGGACAGAACACCCCCCCCATCTTGCAGACTTTACTCACACGTCTCCTCCATGCACTGCGCCGCGGAATATGCTGGCGTTTTATTTCCGCAAATAAAAAAAATAACGACTCCTGGATTGGACGTCAGATTTTAGGGACATTTAACCCCTTACACACCAAATACAGACACACACACAGACACACACATATCAGACAGTCCTATGGGACAGACACAGAGCCTCGTGTACGCGGATTTGCCGGCGGACGCTGCGTTCCCCATAGAACCACCTTCTGCTTTTCCAAAGTAACTTCCCCAAAATAAGTGCGAGCCCGAAAGAAACATGACAAAACACTAACCCCAACCCATAAAAACACCAGATTAACCGGAGACGAGCGACGTCTTGAAACCGAGAGACCCCCCCCCCCAAATCGGGTCATTTCAGAATTCATTATTTAAAAATAAAACAAACAAACAAATATAATAATAATAGTAATTGCACGTTGTGTTTGTATAAACGGACCTAAAGGCGAACGTTTCCCCCTCGCCGAGCAACAAATTATTCCGCCTGGGAAATATCCACCGAAAAACATGTGACAAAACGATTATAACGGGATTAAAGAGCCCAGACACAAAGTGACGCCTGTGTGTAGGTTGAGGTATATGTGTGTAGGTTGAGGTATATGTGTGTAGGTTGAGGTATATGTGTACAGACACACAGACACACAGCGAGGCATCTGATACTTTGCAACAAAATACTTGCATTTCTGGGACACAAAGCACAGGCGGCGAACCCGAGACTGGGGTACATTTTTACCATTCAGTGCATGACACCCTCCCACCTCGTCAGTGCGGGGCCCCGGGATGGTGCTGTGGGGCCCCCCCCCGGGGATGGTGCTGTGGGGGCCCCCGGGATGGTGCTGTGGGGCCCCCCCGGGGATGGTGCTGTGGGGCCCCCCCCCCGGGGATGGTGCTGTGGGGCCCCCCCCCCCGGGGATGGTGCTGTGGGGCCCCCCCCCCGGGGATGGTGCTGTGGGGCCCCCCCCCCCGGGGATGGTGCTGTGGGGCCCCCCCCCCCGGGGATGGTGCTGTGGGGCCCCCCCCCCCGGGGATGGTGCTGTGGGGCCCCCCCCCGGGGATGGTGCTGTGGGGCCCCCCCCCCGGGGATGGTGCTGTGGGGCCCCCCCCCCGGGGATGGTGCTGTGGGGCCCCCCCCCGGGATGGTGCTGTGGGCCCGGGATGGTGCTGTGGGGCCCCCCCCCCGGGGATGGTGCTGTGGGGCCCCCCCCCCGGGATGGTGCTGTGGGGCCCCCCCCCCGGGGATGGTGCTGTGGGGCCCCCCCCGGGGATGGTGCTGTGGGGCCCCCCCGGGGATGGTGCTGTGGGGCCCCCCCCCCCGGGGATGGTGCTGTGGGGCCCCCCCCCCCGGGGATGGTGCTGTGGGGCCCCCCCCCCGGGGATGGTGCTGTGGGGCCCCCCCCCCCGGGATGGTGCTGTGGGGCCCCCCCCCCGGGGATGGTGCTGTGGGGCCCCCCCCCCGGGGATGGTGCTGTGGGGCCCCCCCCCCGGGATGGTGCTGTGGGGCCCCCCCCCCGGGGATGGTGCTGTGGGGCCCCCCCCCCGGGGATGGTGCTGTGGGGCCCCCCCCGGGGATGGTGCTGTGGGGCCCCCCCGGGGATGGTGCTGTGGGGCCCCCCCCCCGGGGATGGTGCTGTGGGGCCCCCCCCCGGGGATGGTGCTGTGGGGCCCCCCCCCCCGGGGATGGTGCTGTGGGGCCCCCCCCCCGGGGATGGTGCTGTGGGGCCCCCCCCCCCGGGGATGGTGCTGTGGGGCCCCCCCCGGGGATGGTGCTGTGGGGCCCCCCCCCCCGGGGATGGTGCTGTGGGGCCCCCCCCCCGGGGATGGTGCTGTGGGGCCCCCCCCCGGGGATGGTGCTGTGGGGCCCCCCCCCCGGGGATGGTGCTGTGGGGCCCCCCCCCGGGGATGGTGCTGTGGGGCCCCCCCCCGGGGATGGTGCTGTGGGGCCCCCCCGGGATGGTGCTGTGGGGCCCCCCCCCCCGGGGATGGTGCTGTGGGGCCCCCCCCCGGGATGGTGCTGTGGGGCCCCCCCCCGGGATGATGGTGTGGGGCCCCCCGGGATGGTGCTGTGGGGCCCCCCGGGATGGTGCTGTGGGGCCCCCCCCGGGATGGTGCTGTGGGGCCCCCGGGATGATGCTGTGGGGCCCCGGGATGATGGTGTGGGGCCCCCGGGATGATGGTGTGGGGCCCCCCGGGATGATGGTGTGGGGCCCCCCGGGATGATGCTGTGGGGCCCCGGGATGATGCTGTGGGGCCCCGGGATGATGCTGTGGGGCCCCCGGGATGATGCTGTGGGGCCCCGGGATGATGCTGTGGGGCCCCCCGGGATGATGCTGTGGGGCCCCCGGGATGGTGCTGTGGGGCCCCCCGGGATGATGGTGTGGGGCCCCCCGGGATGATGGTGTGGGGCCCCCCGGGATGATGGTGTGGGGCCCCCCGGGATGATGGTGTGGGGCCCCCCGGGATGATGCTGTGGGGCCCCCGGGATGATGGTGTGGGGCCCCCGGGATGATGGTGTGGGGCCCCCCGGGATGATGGTGTGGGGCCCCCCGGGATGATGGTGTGGGGCCCCCCGGGATGATGGTGTGGGGCCCCCCGGGATGATGGTGTGGGGCCCCCCGGGATGATGGTGTGGGGCCCCCCGGGATGATGGTGTGGGCCCCCCCCCCGGGATGATGGTGTGGGGCCCCCGGGATGATGGTGTGGGGCCCCCCCCCCGGGATGATGGTGTGTGGGGCCCCCCCGGGATGGTGCTGTGGGGCCCCCCCCCCCGGGGATGGTGCTGTGGGGCCCCCCCCCGGGGATGGTGCTGTGGGGCCCCCCCCCCCCGGGGATGGTGCTGTGGGGCCCCCCCCCGGGGATGGTGCTGGGGGCCCCCCCCGGGGATGGTGCTGTGGGGCCCCCCCCCCGGGGATGGTGCTGTGGGGCCCCCCCCCGGGATGGTGCTGTGGGGCCCCCCCGGGGATGGTGCTGTGGGGCCCCCCCCCGGGATGGTGCTGTGGGGCCCCCCCCCGGGATGATGGTGTGGGGCCCCCCCGGGATGGTGCTGTGGGGCCCCCCCCGGGATGGTGCTGTGGGGCCCCCCCCCGGGATGGTGCTGTGGGGCCCCCGGGATGGTGCTGTGGGGCCCCCGGGATGATGCTGTGGGGCCCCCGGGATGATGGTGTGGGGCCCCCCGGGATGATGCTGTGGGGCCCCGGGATGATGCTGTGGGGCCCCCGGGATGATGGTGTGGGGCCCCCGGGATGATGCTGTGGGGCCCCGGGATGATGGTGTGGGGCCCCCCGGGATGATGGTGTGGGGCCCCCCGGGATGATGGTGTGGGGCCCCCCGGGATGATGGTGTGGGGCCCCCCGGGATGATGGTGTGGGGCCCCCCGGGATGATGGTGTGGGGCCCCCCCCCCGGGATGATGGTGTGGGGCCCCGGGATGATGGTGTGGGGCCCCCCGGGATGATGGTGTGGGGCCCCCGGGATGATGGTGTGGGGCCCCCGGGATGATGGTGTGGGGCCCCCCGGGATGATGGTGTGGGGCCCCCCGGGATGATGGTGTGGGGCCCCCCCCCCGGGATGATGGTGTGGGGCCCCCCCCCGGGATGATGGTGTGGGGCCCCCCCCCGGATGATGGTGTGGGGCCCCCGGATGATGGTGTGGGGCCCCCCCCCCGGGATGATGGTGTGGGGCCCCCGGGATGATGTGTGGGGCCCCCGGGATGATGGTGTGGGGCCCCCGGATGATGGTGTGGGGCCCCCCCCCCGGGATGATGGTGTGGGGCCCCCCCCCCGGGATGATGGTGTGGGGCCCCCCCCCGGGATGATGGTGTGGGGCCCCCCCCCCGGATGATGGTGTGGGGCCCCCGGGATGATGGTGTGGGGCCCCCCCCGGGATGGCGTTGTGGGGGCCCCCCCCGGGATGGCGTTGTGGGGGCCCCCCCCGGGATGGCGTTGTGGGGGCCCCCCCCGGGATGGCGTTGTGGGGGCCCCCCCCGGGATGGCGGTGTGGGGGGCCCCCCGGGATGGCGGTGTGGGGGCCCCCCGGGATGGCGGTGTGGGGGCCCCCCCCGGGATGGCGGTGTGGGGGCCCCCCGGGATGGCGTTGTGGGGGCCCCCCGGGATGGCGGTGTGGGGGCCCCCCGGGATGGCGGTGTGGGGGGCCCCCGGGATGATGCTGTGGGGCCCCCGGGATGATGGTGTGGGGCCCCCGGGATGATGCTGTGGGGCCCCCGGGATGATGCTGTGGGGCCCCCGGGATGATGGTGTGGGGCCCCCGGATGATGGTGTGGGGCCCCCGGGATGATGGTGTGGGGCCCCCGGGATGATGGTGTGGGGCCCCCGGGATGATGGTGTGGGGCCCCCGGGATGATGGTGTGGGGCCCCCGGGATGATGGTGTGGGGCCCCCGGGATGATGCTGTGTGGCCCCCGGATGGTGCTGTGGGGCCCCCGGGATGATGGTGTGGGGCCCCCGGGATGATGCTGTGGGGCCCCCGGGATGATGCTGTGGGGCCCCCGGGATGATGGTGTGGGGCCCCCGGGATGATGCTGTGTGGCCCCCGGGATGGTGCTGTGGGGCCCCCGGGATGGTGCTGTGGGGCCCCCGGGATGGTGCTGTGGGGCCCCCGGGATGATGCTGTGTGGCCCCCGGGATGATGGTGTGGGGCCCCCGGGATGATGCTGTGGGCCCCCCCCCCGGGATGATGGTGTGGGCCCCCCCCCGGGATGATGGTGTGGGGCCCCCGGGATGATGGTGTGGGGCCCCCCCCCCCGGGATGATGGTGTGGGGCCCCCGGATGATGGTGTGGGGCCCCCGGGATGATGGTGTGGGGCCCCCGGATGATGGTGTGGGGCCCCCCCCGGGATGATGGTGTGGGGCCCCCCCCCGGGATGATGGTGTGGGGCCCCCCCCCCGGGATGATGGTGTGGGGCCCCCGGGATGATGGTGTGGGGGCCCCCCCCGGGATGGCGTTGTGGGGGCCCCCCCCGGGATGGCGTTGTGGGGGCCCCCCCCGGGATGGCGTTGTGGGGGCCCCCCCCGGGATGGCGTTGTGGGGGCCCCCCCCGGGATGGCGTTGTGGGGGCCCCCCCCGGGATGGCGTTGTGGGGCCCCCCGGGATGGCGTTGTGGGGGCCCCCCCCGGGATGGCGGTGTGGGGGCCCCCGGGATGGCGGTGTGGGGGCCCCCGGGATGGCGGTGTGGGGGCCCCCCCCGGGATGGCGGTGTGGGGGCCCCCGGGATGGCGGTGTGGGGGCCCCCGGGATGGCGGTGTGGGGGCCCCCGGGATGGCGGTGTGGGGGGCCCCCGGGATGATGCTGTGGGGCCCCCGGGATGATGGTGTGGGGCCCCCGGGATGATGCTGTGGGGCCCCCGGGATGATGCTGTGGGGCCCCCGGGATGATGGTGTGGGGCCCCCCGGGATGATGGTGTGGGGCCCCCCGGGATGATGGTGTGGGGCCCCCGGGATGATGGTGTGGGGCCCCGGGATGATGGTGTGTGGGCCCCCGGGATGATGGTGTGGGGCCCCCGGGATGATGGTGTGGGGCCCCCGGATGATGCTGTGTGGCCCCCGGGATGGTGCTGTGGGGCCCCGGGATGATGGTGTGGGGCCCCCGGGATGATGGTGTGGGGCCCCCGGGATGATGCTGTGTGGCCCCCGGGATGGTGCTGTGGGGCCCCCGGGATGGTGCTGTGGGGCCCCCGGGATGGTGCTGTGGGGCCCCCGATGATGCTGTGTGGCCCCCGGGATGATGGTGTGGGGCCCCGGGATGATGCTGTGTGGCCCCCGGGATGATGGTGGGGCCCCCGGGATGATGCTGTGTGGCCCCCGGATGATGGTGTGGGGCCCCGGGATGATGGTGTGGGGCCCCGGGATGATGCTGTGTGGCCCCCGGGATGGTGCTGTGGGGCCCCCGGGATGGTGCTGTGGGGCCCCGGGATGGTGCTGTGGGGCCCCCGGGATGATGCTGTGGCCCCCGGGATGATGGTGTGGGGCCCCCGGGATGATGCTGTGTGGCCCCCGGGATGATGGTGTGGGGCCCCCGGGATGATGGTGTGGGGCCCCCCGGGATGGTGCTGTGGGGCCCCCGGGATGGTGCTGTGGGGCCCCCGGGATGATGCTGTGGGGCCCCCCGGGCACTGCCTGATCCCACAGAGAGCTCAGCTTTAGGGGCAGCCGCCGCCGCACAGAGGAGCCACTTACCCACGATGATGAGGGTGGCCCAGAAGGCCAGGGTGACCCCGGTGTACAGCATGATGTGGCCGTTCATGGTGGGGCGCGGTGTTCGGGGCCTGCCTGGATGAGATGAAGCCGCTGGGCGCTCGGACCCTCCAAATGACACCAAGACACAGGGGGAGAGCCTTCACAGCAACACCGGGGAAACGAGTCAGCTGACTGCCTTCCACCAACCGCCTGACCGCACGAACACGTGACCCATACTTCCCTCTCACCCCTCCCTCTTGGTGAGATCCATTCACGCTCCCCACCCAGACGCGTCACGCGCGCGGCCGCAGAGCGCTAACCACAAGAGAGGACGCAGACATTGTCTTCCTCAGAGACAGCAAGCCGCGTACGCTTGAGTGTATCGAGCTCTATGAGGGAGGAGCCTCACAGGCGCAGCGTACGTTAGAGTTTGGGAAGCGCCGAAGTCGCCATGTTTGTTTTGGGCAAAGGAACCTGAACTCACATATAATATTGGGGTAATCTCTTATTTTAGCGTTTTTTATTCCCTATGGAAGAATCAAGCGTCTTAAATTCCAGCCACTGCTGAACACCTTGCAACAAATGTTTATAAACACAATGTTGCAAGTTGAAGTAATTGCAGACAGCTGGAAAAAAAAGTTACTGTTAGGCTTTCCCTGCACAACTGAGATTACCATACATTTCTATGAAGTATTTTGGCGTATTTAACCCCTTAGTGACCAGACAGTGTTACGATTGTCTGTCCGTAAGTGCCCACTGCTGTTTTTTACGTTTCTGCACCGTTTGTGTATCATATCGAATAATTTACTTTAAATAAAATTTAAGAAATATGATGAAAAAAATGGATAACCCGCACTTTCTCAAAATTTAATCCCCAAAATCAAAAACTATCAAAATTGTCCTGAGATTAGAAAAACAAAATTTTTACATGTTTTTCCTTTTGACCCCTTCACTGCTGAGCCATTTCAACTCTGTGCGCTGAGCTCATGTTGACTCTTTAATTGACGTTTAAACATGATGAGCATAAAATATTTTTTTTGCTGCTCTGGATTGGGAGATCCAAAGGATCCCCCTAGCACCACTTGGCAGCTAGTGGGTTAACTGGCCGACTAATGTAAATGCACATACGGCGGCGACGTCAGTGGGTGGGGAGATGATTCGGAGGCTTAGCTGGTATCCAAGATGTCCGCCACTTCCGAGTTCGAATAACGATTTGGCACCTAAGGGGTTAAAGAGAGCCACCACTGAAAAGGGCAGACTGTGCCCTCATCAGCGGTGCCGCTCTTTCTCTTCTATGTGGAGCTGTTTGTTTCACATTTAACAATGCTGGCGCTGGGGGGGGGGGCGCCATCACCATCGCCATCGCCATGGCCGGGCCCCATAAATACATGGGGCAGGCTTCAAGCATGCCAGACCATCGTGGGAGCCAGAGAGGTGAGTATAGTGAGGAAGGGGAAGTTAAAAGGACCATACGTCCTTAGTACATCCTGAGGAAAATTCCCCAGACCATGTATGTCAGTGGACCTTAATGGGTTAATTATTGTCGGTATTTGAGACTTATATTAGGAAGCCTAGACACACCAAGAGGGTCTCATATACCTTATAGGGGGACATGGGAACACTGGACTGAATTCTGCCTGGGTGGAGGCACTACAGACCCAACAGAAAACACAATCCACCTCTATGAAGTATTTTAGCGTATTTAATTATTGTCAGTATTTGAGACTTATATTAAGATGCGTAGACACACCAAGAGGGTCTCATATACCTTATAGGGGGACATGGGAACACTGGGCTGAATTCTGCCTGGGTGGAGGCACTATAGACCCAACAGAGATTACCATCCACCTCTATGAAGTATTTTAGCGTATTTAATTATTGTCGGTATTTGAGACTTATATTAGGAAGCCTAGACACACCAAGAGGGTCTCCTATACCTTATAGGGGTACATGGGAACACTGGGCTGAATTCTGCCTGGGTGGAGGCACTACAGACCCAACAGAAAACACAATCCACCTCTATGAAGTATTTTAGCGTATTTAATTATTGTCAGTATTTGAGACTTATATTAAGATGTGTAGACACACCAAGAGGGTCTCATATACCTTAAAGGGGGACATGGGAACACTGGACTGAATTCTGCCTGGGTGGAGGCACTACAGACCCAACAGAAAACACAATCCACCTCTATGAAGTATTTTAGCGTATTTAATTATTGTCAGTATTTGAGACTTATATTAAGATGCGTAGACACACCAAGAGGGTCTCATATACCTTAAAGGGGGACATGGGAACACTGGGCTGAATTCTGCCTGGGTGGAGGCACTATAGACCCAACAGAGATTACCATCCACCTCTATGAAGTATTTTAGCGTATTTAATTATTGTCGGTATTTGAGACTTATATTAGGAAGCCTAGACACACCAAGAGGGTCTCCTATACCTTATAGGGGTACATGGGAACACTGGGCTGAATTCTGCCTGGGTGGAGGCACTACAGACCCAACAGAAAACACAATCCACCTCTATGAAGTATTTTAGCGTATTTAATTATTGTCAGTATTTGAGACTTATATTAAGATGTGTAGACACACCAAGAGGGTCTCATATACCTTAAGGGGGACATGGGAACACTGGACTGAATTCTGCCTGGGTGGAGGCACTACAGACCCAACAGAAAACACAATCCACCTCTATGAAGTATTTTAGCGTATTTAATTATTGTCAGTATTTGAGACTTATATTAAGATGCGTAGACACACCAAGAGGGTCTCATATACCTTAAAGGGGGACATGGGAACACTGGGCTGAATTCTGCCTGGGTGGAGGCACTATAGACCCAACAGAGATTACCATCCACCTCTATGAAGTATTTTAGCGTATTTAATTATTGTCGGTATTTGAGACTTATATTAGGAAGCCTAGACACACCAAGAGGGTCTCAAATACCTTATAGGGGGACATGGGAACACTGGACTGAATTCTGCCTGGGTGGAGGCACTACAGACCCAACAGAAAACACAATCCACCTCTATGAAGTATTTTAGCGTATTTAATTATTATTTTTTGTTATAGCATTCTGGCAGGACATGACGTAATACATATAATAATGTTATATTATGAATCTTTCGAGTCTGCTGTAAAAAGTGATATATAATGTGCCTGTGTCGTATAATAAAACATGACTTCAAATCACATTTAAACATGATGAGCAAAACCGGTAAAAATAAGCTCGGCACACAGAGGTGAAATGGCTCAGCAGCGAAGGGGTTAAATTCACTATTTTATTCACCGCTTTTCGCCGACGTCAGATAATTGCTGCAGAGACTCCAATTTTCACAAATTACGGTGACGATTCGCTAAATAGAGAATTCACCATATTTTTGGCAAAATGGATTCGCCTAAATGTGACGAAAAGCAAAGGGTCTAAAAGGTGAATAGACCCTTTAGTTTCTAACTTCCTAAAATGCATAAACCAAGGGAAATACAATAAAAAAATAAACAGTGTGGCATTGAGCCTATCCCTTAACCCCTAAAGTGCCATTAATTGAGGGAGAACATTAAATGAATACACTGTGAAATATGTAGCCTACCCAGGCCCGGACTGGGACAAAAAATAGGCCCGGACATTTTGGATTGAGCAGTCCACTTTTTTTTTCCTACACAGCGCACATTACTGTGAGTTTCATTGCTGTGGAGCTCTGTGATATGCTCATACACATTGCACATTACCGTGGAGCTCTATGGCACCCTCATACACACTGCACATTACTGTGGAGCACTGTGACACCCTGTAAAACACCACGCAGCAGTGTTTAGGAGGGTGTCACAGAGCACCACAGTAACGTGCAGTGTTTACTATGGAGCTCTGACACCTTCCTAAACACTGCACATTACTGTGGAGCTGTGGCCCTGCGAACTTCTATGGCAACTGGCCCCTTCTGATTCCGACACAGGGTGCACCATGTGCCGCCCTAGGCCCTGGAGGCTGATGTCACGCGGCGTGCCTGTGACCTAATCAGAGGGAGCCCCCGTTGACTTGGTCACATAGTGCGTTGCGTGACGTCTGCCGCAAGGGCATAGGGCAGCGTACGTCATGCGCCGTGCCCTGTGACCTAATCAGCGGGGGCCGGCGGCCAGCCGGCTCCCGCTGACTAGGTCATAGGGTGCTTCGGATGCGATCTTAAAGTCAGCCTAGGCTGCCTCTCAGTGCGGCTGGTTATGATGACGGCCATCTGGCCCGAGAGGCTAGCTGCAAACGCCCAGCATGCCCGATGGCCACTCTGGGCCAGAGCCTACACGTTAACCCATAAAATGGCGGTAATCAAGGGAAAACATGAAATGTATACACTGAAGCATGTAGCCTATCCATTAACCCCTAAAATGGCATTAAGAGAAAAAGCTAAATTAGTACACAATGTGATATACTGTATAGTCTGGACGTTAACCCATTTCAACCATGTGGAGAAAAAAAACCTTGAGCACAAAATGTGAAAGGTGAAATAACTCAATAGTGTAGGGGTTAATGACAGCAGTTATTTAGGGGTTAATAACAGCAGTTATTTAGGGGTTAATAACAGCAGTTATTTAGGGGTTAATAACAGCAGTTATTTAGGGGTTAATAACAGCAGTTATTTAGGGGTTAATAACAGCAGTTATTTAGGGGTTAATAACAGCAGTTATTTAGGGGTTAATAACAGCAGTTATTTAGGGGTTAATAACAGCAGTTATTTAGGGGTTAATGACAGCAGTTATTTAGGGGTTAATGACAGCAGTTATTTAGGGGTTAATAACAGCAGTTATTTAGGGGTTAATAACAGCAGTTATTTTAGGTTAATAACAGCAGTTATTTAGGGGTTAATAACAGCAGTTTTTTAGGGGTTAATAACAGCAGTTATTTAGGGTTTATAACAGCAGTTATTTAAGGTAGTATTGTGTAATGTTAGATGAAAAAACAATTGTTATAACTGAGTAGTGAAGGGGTTAATAACAGCAGTTATTTAAGGTATTTTGTGTTAATGGTTAGAGAAAAAAAAAACAACAATTATGTAAAAATACCTATAGCAGTGAATTTGTTGAGTCAGTAAAACTTGGTATGGGAGGAGAAACTCAAAGCTTTCTTGCAACATTGTATAAATATTGACTTCACAGCAGCAGCTCTGAGAATAAAAGACGCTAAAATACTAAATTGGCTTGATGGACTGAATAAAAGACGCTAAAATAAGAGATTACCTAATATTGGTTATTTCTCCATGAGCTGCGGGCTGAGTGTGATGGGAGACGGACTGAAGCGGTCTGGCAGAGCCTCCTGGGAAAACAGGGAGCCAGTGTAGAGAAAGACAAAGAGGTGAGGTGTGGGAGGTGCGGGAGGGGAGGTGAGGTGTGGGAGGTGAGGTGTGAGATGTGCGGGAGGTGAGGCGTGAGTGGTGCAGGAGGTGTGATGTGAGATGTGAGATGTGCGGGAGGTGAGGTGTGGGAGGTGCGGTAGGTGAGGTTTGAGATGTGCTGATGCGGTAGATGAGGTGTGGGAGGTGAGGTGTGAGATGTGCGGGAGATGAGGTGTGAGATGTGCGAGAGATGAGGTGTGGGAGGTACGGGAGGTGAGGTGTGAGATGTGCGGGAGGAGAGAAGTGAGTGGTGTAGGAGGTGAGATGTGCGGGAGGTGAGGTTTGAGATGTGCGGGAGGTGAGGTGTGAGAGGTGCGGGAGGAGAGGCGTGAGAGGTGCGGGAGGTGAGGTGTGAGAGGTGCGGGTGGTGAGGCAGGCGTGAGAGGTGTGGGAGGTGAGGTGTGAGAGGTGCGGGAGTTGAGTTGTGAGAGGTGCGGGAGGTGAGATGTGAGGTGTGAGATGTGCGGGAGGTGAGGTGTGAGAGGTGCGGGAGGTGAGGTGCGGGAGGAGAGGCGTGAGAGGTGCGGGAGGTCAGATGTGAGGTGTGAGATGTGCGGGAGGTGAGGTGTGAGATGTGCGGGAGGTGAGATGTGTGGGAGGTGAGGTGTGAGAGGTGCGGGAGGAGAGGCGTGAGAAGTGCGGGAGGTGAGGTGTGAGAGGTGCGGGAGGTGAGGTGTATGAGTCTGGCACAGGCATTCATTATAGGGTGCAGAGGGAGAATCGGGGATCTCTTAAGGCCAGAGAGAAGGAGGTTACAGTAATCATGGCGGGAGATAATAAGTACAATTACATTTATTAATAAGGGACCAATGCATTCCACAGCGCAGTACAATGGGTCGGTCAAAACAAACAACCCCAGCCCGCTCCCTAAGGTCAAACAGTGACCTGCGCCTAGCTTCTCCCCGCATCACCTCTTCCCATGATAGACTGCAGGATTTCTCACGCGCAGCCCCCACTCTCTGGAACGCTCTCCCTCGTACTGTCAGACTTTCCCCTAACTTCTCTTCCTTCAAACGCTCCCTTAAAACATTCCTATTTAGGGAAGCCTACCACCCAACTCACTGACGCAACCATCAATCACTCTCACCTTACAGTCCTCTCCTCCTGTTTCCAACCCCAACCCTCCTAGATTGTGAGTTCCTACGGGAATAGGGCCCTCATCTCCTCCTGTACTGTTTGTCAAATGTTGTTCAATGTATTGTAACCCTGTCTGTACTGTGCTTATTGTACAGCGCTGCGGAATATGCTGGCGCTTTATAAATAAAGAATAATAATAATAAAACAAATAAGTTTGAGACAGAGAATAATTATGGCTGCCAGGTCAGTCAGGTATACCTGGACACATATTATACCATGCAGAGGGGGAGCACAGGGAAGATGCTGCCCCGCAACATGTATACTTTCTAGCGGAAAACTCATTATCTAATCAAGGTGGCTCATCCAGGATTCCTCTTTGGTCACCTGCAGTGAACGTATTATACATGCTGCAGGGTGGCATTTTTCATGCACTGCCCCTCAGCATGAATAAATTACAAGCGTCCAGGATAACATGGCCGACCTGACAGCCCTTAGAACAATGGGAAAAGAAGGAGTCAGAGGAATCCCAGATGACCTGCCTTGATTTGAAAACTGATTTGTCGCCTGAAGTATATGAATTATACATGTTACAGGGCAGCTTCATGCCTGAACAGTCAATAAAGAGTATAGGGGTTATTCAATAAGAGGCGAACTTGCCACCGAATTGGTGAATTTCCCCGTACGGCTCAATTTTGTGTCATTTCTATTCAGAAAGCTGGCAATTCACCAAATATTAGGGAATTACCAGCGAAATCAGTGCAGTTCACCTCAGATCGCTGCAATTCGGCGGCAGTGAAATCCCCCATAGAGAAGCAATGGTTAATCTATTCACATTGAACAGCAGAGAAATGTCAGTGAAACGCCCTGATGTTCAGTGGTTTCATTCGGCAGGTTTAATCAGGCGAATCCCATAGGTTTCAATGGAAACAAAAAAAACATATAACTGTTTTCGTAATTTTTTTGTTCAACCATTTATTCTTTTCATTTGCCGCAAAAAGTTGTTTATTCTTTTAGAAATTTTTTTAGACACTTTTCTGGATTTTTTAGCAACATTTTTGATTCATACAGAACGAACACGACAATAATGTCCCTTTAAAGATGGGGATGAACAAGTGTCAGAGGTTCAGATCTCGTGATCCATCGTCCTTTTCTTGTCATATATTAGGGAATGGAAACTCGCTCATCCGAGAGACGTGGAAAACCTGAACAAGCAGGAGCGTCGCTTCCCTTTCCTGACATTCTGAGCGATAATAGAGATTTTGTGGAGGTAACGGGTGAACGATTCAGAGCCGCGTGACCCGATTCAGAACATCTACTACTATGAAACAGCTGTGCGCGGAGCAAACTGAACAACACCACCACATGGGCCACCGGGTGCTGGACAGGACTAGAGAATTCTGGGATTTATTGTTATACACCCTGAATATATGGAGAAACCCCTAAAAAGACACCCGCACACCCTGAATATATGGAGGAACCCCTAAAAAGACACCCGCACACCCTGAATATATGGAGGAACCCCTAAAAAGACACCTGCACACCCTGAATATATGGAGGAACCCGTAAAAAGACACCCGCACACCCTGAATATATGGAGGAGCCCCTAAAAACACACACGCACACCCTGAATATATGGAGGAGCCCCTAGAAAGACACCCGCACACCCTGAATATATGGAGGAGCCCCTAGAAAAGACACCCACCACACCCTGAATATATGGAGGAACCCCTAAAAATACACCCACACACCCTGAATATATGGAGGAGCCCCTAAAAAGACACCTGCACACCCTGAATATATGGAGGAGCCCCTAAAAACACACACGCACACCCTGAATATATGGAGGAGCCCCTAGAAAGACACCCGCACACCCTGAATATATGGAGGAGCCCCTAGAAAGACACCCGCACACCCTGAATATATGGAGGAGCCCCTAAAAATACACCCACACACCCTGAATATATGGAGGAGCCCCTAGAAAGACACCCGCACACCCTGAATATATGGAGGAACCCCTAAAAAGACACCTGCACACCCTGAATATATGGAGGAACCCCTAAAAATACATCTGCACACCCTGAATATATGGAGGAACCCCTAAAAATACATCCGCACACCCTGAATATATGGAGGAACCCCTAAAAACACACCCGCACACCCTGACTATATGGAGGAGCACCTAAAAAGACACCCGCACACCCTGAATATATGGAGGAGCACCTAAAAAGACACCCGCACACCCTGAATATATGGAGGAACCCCTAAAAAAGACACCCACACACCCTGAATATATGGAGGAACCCCTAAAAAGACACCCACACACCCTGAATATATAGAGGAACCCCTAAAAAGACACCCACACACCCTGAATATATGGAGGAGCCCCTAAAAAGACACCCACACACCCTGAATATATGGAGGAGCCCCTAGAAAGACACCCGCACACCCTGAATATATGGAGGAACCCCTAAAAAGACACCTGCACACCCTGAATATATGGAGGAACCCCTAAAAATACATCCGCACACCCTGAATATATGGAGGAACCCCTAAAAACACACCCGCACACCCTTACTATATGGAGGAGCACCTAAAAAGACACCCGCACACCCTGAATATATGGAGGAACCCCTAAAAAAGACACCCACACACCCTGAATATATGGAGGAGCCCCTAAAAAAGACACCCACACACCCTGAATATATGGAGGAGCCCCTAAAAAAAGACACCCGCACACCCTGAATATATGGAGGAGCCCCTAAAAAAGATACCCGCACACCCTGAATATATGGAGGAGCCCCTAAAAAGACACCCGCACACCCTGAAAATATGAACAAACCCCTAAAAACACACCCACACACACTGAATATATGAACAAACCCCTAAAAACACACCCACACACCCTGAATATATGGAGGAGCCCCTAAAAAAAGACACCCACACCCTGAATATATGGAGGAGCCCCTAAAAAGACACCCGCACACCCTGAATATATGGAGGAACCCCTAAAAATACACCCACACACCCTGAATATATGGAGGAGCCCCTAAAAAGATACCCACACACCCTGAATATATGGACAAACCCCTAAAAAAGACACCCACACACCCTGAATATATGGAGGAGCCCCTAAAAATACACCCACACACCCTGAATATATGGAGGAGCCCCTAAAAAAAGACACCCACACACCCTGAATATATGGAGGAGCCCCTAAAAAGACACCCGCACACCCTGAATATATGAAGGAGCCCCTAAAAACACACCCACACACCCTGAATATATGGAGGAGCCCCTAAAAAGACACCCGCACACCCTGAATATATTGGAGGAGCCCCTAAACAGACACCCGCACACCCTGAATATATGGAGGAACCCCTAAAAAGTCACCCGCACACCCTGAATATATGGAGGAACCCCTAAAAATACACCCACACACCCTGAATATATTGGAGGAGCCCCTAAACAGACACCCGCACACCCTGAATATATGGAGGAACCCCTAAAAAGACACCCACACACCCTGAATATATGGAGGAACCCCTAAGACACCCACACACCCTAAATATATGGACAAACCCCTAAAAAAGACACCCACACACCCTGAATATATGGAGGAGCCCCTAAAAATATACCCACACACCCTGAATATATGGAGGAGCCCCTAAAAATACACGCACACACCCTGAATATATGGAGGATCCCCTAAAATTACACCCGCACACCCTGAATATATGGAGGATCCCCTAAAAAGACACCCACACACCCTGAATATATGGAGGAGACCCCTAAAAAGACACCCACACACCCTGAATATATGGAGGAGACCCCTAAAAAGACACCCGCACACCCTGAATATATGGAGGAGCCCCTAAAAACACACCCGCACACCCTGAATATATGGAGGAACCCCTAAAAAGACATACACCCTGAATATATGGAGAAACCCACAAAAAGACACCCACACACCCTGAATATATGGAGGAACCCCTAAAAAGACCCGCACACCCTGAATATATGGAGGAGCCCCTAAAAAGACCCGCACACCCTGAATATATAGAGGAGCCCCTAAAAAGACACCCGCACACCCTGAATATATGGAGGAACCCCTAAAAAGATACCCGCACACCCTGAATATATGGAGGAACCCCTAAAAAGACACCTGCACACCCTGAATATATGGAGGAACCCCTAAAAAGACACCCACACACCCTGAATATATGGAGGAGCCCCTAAAAAGACACCCACACACCCTGAATATATGGAGGAGCCCCTAAAAAGACACACACCTTGAATATATGGAGGAACCCACAAAAAGACACCCGCACACCCTGAATATATGGAGGAACACCTAAAAACACACCCGCACACCCAGAATATATGGAGGAGCCCCTAAAAAGACCCGCACACCTTGAATATATGGAGGAACCCCTAAAAAAGGACACCCACACACCCTGAATATATGGAGAAACCCACAAAAAGACACCCGCACACCCTGAATATATGGAGGAACCCCTAAAAACACACCCGCACACCCTGAATATATGGAGGAGCCCCTAAAAAGACCCGCACACTCTGAATATATGGAGGAGCCCCTAAGACACCCACACACCCTAAATATATGGACAAACCCCTAAAAAAGACACCCACACACCCTGAATATATGGAGGAGCCCCTAAAAATACACCCACACACCCTGAATATATGGAGGATCCCCTAAAATTACACCCGCACACCCTGAATATATGGAGGAACCCCTAAAAAAAGACACCCACACACCCTGAATATATGGAGGAGCCCCTAAAAACACACCCGCACACCCTGAATATATGGAGGATCCCCTAAAAAGACACCCACACACCCTGAATATATGGAGGAGACCCCTAAAAAGACACCCACACACCCTGAATATATGGAGGAACCCCTAAAAAGACATACACCCTGAATATATGGAGAAACCCACAAAAAGACACCCACACACCCTGAATATATGGAGGAGCCCCTAAAAACACACCTGCACACCCTGAATATATGGAGGAGCCCCTAAAAAGACCCGCACACCCTGAATATATGGAGGAGCCCCATAAAAGACACCCGCACACCCTGAATATATGGAGGAACCCCTAAAAAGATACCCGCACACCCTGAATATATGGAGGAACCCCTAAAAAGACACCCGCACACCCTAAATATATGGAGGAACCCCTAAAAAGACACCCGCACACCCTAAACATATGGAGGAACCCCTAAAAAGACACCTGCACACCCTGAATATATGGAGGAACCCCTAAAAATACATCCGCACACCCTGAATATATGGAGGAACCCCTAAAAACACACCCGCACACCCTGAATATATGGAGGAGCCCCTAAAAAGACACCCACACACCCTGAATATATGGAGGAACCCCTAAAAAAGACACCCACACACCCTGAATATATGGAGGAACCCCTAAAAAGACACCCACACACCCTGAATATATGGAGGAGCCCCTAAAAATACACCCGCACACCCTGAATATATGGAGGAGCCCCTAAAAAGACACCCACACACCCTGAATATATGGAGGAGCCCCTAAAAAGACACCCACACACCCTGAATATATGGAGGAGCCCTAAAAAAGACACCACACACCCTGAATATATGGAGGAGCCTAAAAAGACACCCGCACACCCTGAATATATGGAGGACCCCTTAAAAGACACCTGCACACCCTGAATATATGGAGGAACCCCTAAAAATACATCCGCACACCCTGAATATATGGAGGAACCCCTAAAAAACACACCCGCACACCCTGAATATATGGAGGAACCCCTAAAAACACACTCCGCACACCCTGAATATATGGAGGAAGCCCCTAAAAAGACACCCGCACACCCTGAATATATGGAGGAACCCCTAAAAAAGCACCCGCACACCCTGAATATATGGAGGAGCCCCTAAAAAAGACACCCACACACCCTGAATATATGGAGGAGCCCCTAAAAAAAGACACCCGCACACCCTGAATATATGGAGGAGCCCCTAAAAAAAAGAACCCGCACACCCTGAATATATGGAGGAGCACCTAAAAAGACACCCCGCACACCCTGAATATATGGAGGAACCCCTAAAAAAGACACCCACACACCCTGAATATATGGAGGAACCCCTAAAAAGACACCCACACACCCTGAATATATGGAGGAACCCCTAAAAAACACCCACACACCCTGAATATATGGAGGAGCCCCTAAAAAGACACCCACACACCCTGAATATATGGAGGAGCCCCTAAAAAGGCCACACACCCTGAATATATGGAGGAACCCTAAAAAGACACCTGCACACCCTGAATATATGGAGGAACCCCTAAAAATACATCTGCACACCCTGAATATATGGAGGAACCCCTAAAAATACATCTGCACACCCTGAATATATGGAGGAACCCCTAAAAACACACCCGCACACCCTGAATATATGGAGGAGCCCTAAAAAGACACCCGCACACCCTGAATATATGGAGGAACCCCTAAAAAAGACACCCACACACCCTGAATATATGGAGGAGCCCCTAAAAAAGACACCCACACACCCTGAATATATGGAGGAAGCCCCTAAAAAGACACCCGCACACCCTGAATATATGGAGGAACCCCTAAAAAGACACCCACACACCCTGAATATATGGAGGGAGCCCCTAAAAAGACACCCACACACCCTGAATATATGGACAAACCCCTAAAAAGACACCCCACACACCCTGAATATATGGAGGAGCCCCTAAAAATACACCCACACACCCTGAATATATGGAGGAGCCCCTAAAAAAAAGACACCCGCACACCCTGAATATATGGAGGAGCCCCTAAAAGACACCCGCACACCCTGAATATATGAAGGAGCCCCTAAAAACACACCCACACACCCTGAATATATGGAGGAGCCCCCTAAAAGACACCCGCCACACCCTGAATATATGGAGGAGCCCCTAAAAAGACACCCACACACCCTGAATATATGGAGGAACCCTAAAAACACCCGCACACCCTGAATATATGAGGAAACCCCTAAAAATACACCCACACACCCTGAATATATGGAGGAGCCCCTAAACAAGACACCCGCACACCCTGAATATATGGAGGAACCCCTAAAAAGACACCCACACACCCTGAAATATATGGAGGAACCCCTTAAGACACCCACACACCCTAAATATATGGAGGAACCCCTAAAAAAGACACCCGCACACCCTGAATATATGGAGGAACCCCTAAAAATACACCCACACACCCTGAATATATGGAGGATCCCCTTAAAATTACACCCGCACACCCTGAATATATGGAGGACCCCTAAAAAGACACCCACACACCCTGAATATATGGAGGAGACCCTAAAAAGACACCCACACACCCTGAATATATGGAGGAACCCCTAAAAAGACATACACCCCTGAATATATGGAGAAACCCAAAAAAGCACCCACACACCCTGAATATATGGAGGAACCCCTAAAAACACACCCGCACACCCTGAATATATGGAGGAGCCCCTAAAAAACACCCGCACACCCTGAATATATGGAGGAGCCCCTAAAAAGACACCCGCACACCCTGAATATATGGAGGAACCCCTAAAAAGATACCCGCACACCCTGAATATATGGAGGAACCCCTAAAAAGACACCTGCACACCCTGAATATATGGAGGAAACCCTAAAAAGACACCCGCACACCCTAAATATATGGAGGAACCCCTAAAAAGACACCCGCACACCCTGAATATATGGAGGAGCCCCTAAAAAGACACCCACACACCCTGAATATATGGAGGAACCCCTAAAAAAGACACCCACACACCCTGAATATATGGAGGAGCCCCTAAAAAGACACACACCTTGAATATATGGAGAAACCCACAAAAAAGACACCCGCACACCCTGAATATATGGAGGAACACCTAAAAACACCCCCCACACCCTGAATATATGGAGGAACCCCTAAAAAGACACCCACACCCTGAATATAAGGAGCCCCTAAAAAGACCCGCACACACCTGAATATATGGAGGAACCCCTAAAAAAGGACACCCACACACCCTGAATATATGGAGAAACCCACAAAAAGACACCCGCACACCCTGAATATATGGAGGAACCCCTAAAAACACACCCGCACACCCTGAATATATGGAGGAGCCCCTAAAAAGACCCGCACACTCTGAATATATGGAGAATCCCTAAAAAGACACCCACACACCCTGATTATATGGAGGAGCCCCTAAAAATACACCCACACACCCTGAATATATGGAGGAGCCCCTAAGACACCCACACACCCTAAATATATGGAGAAACCCCTAAAAAAGACACCCGCACACCCTGAATATTATGGAGGAACCCCTAAAAATACACCCACACACCCTGAATATATGGAGGAGCCCCTAAGACACCCCACACACCCTAAATATATGGACAAACCCCTAAAAAGACACCCACACACCCTGAATATATGGAGGAGCCCCTAAAAAGACACCCGCACACCCTGAAATATATGGAGGGATCCCCTAAAATTACACCCGCACACCCTGAATATATGGAGGAACCCCTAAAAAAAGACACCCACCACACCCTGAATATATGGAGGAGCCCCTAAAACACCACCCGCACACCCTGAATATATGGAGGAACCCCTAAAAAGACACCCCACACCCTGAATATATGGAGGAGACCCCTAAAAAGACACCCACACACCCTGAATATATGGAGGAGCCCCTAAAAAGACACACACCCTGAATATATGGAGAAACCCACAAAAAGACACCCCACACACCCTGAATATATGGAGGAACCCCTAAAAACACACCTGCACACCCTGAATATATGGAGGAGCCCCTAAAAAAGACCCGCACACCCTGAATATATGGAGGAGCCCCTAAAAAGACACCCGCACACCCTGAATATATGGAGGAACCCCTAAAAAAGATACCCGCACACCCTGAATATATGGAGGAACCCCTAAAAAGACACCCGCACACCCTGAATATATGGAGGAACCCCAAAAAGACACCCACACACCCTGAATATATGGAGGAACCCTAAAAAGACACCCACACACCCTGAATATATGGAGGAGCCCCTAAAAAGACACACACCCTGAATATATGGAGAAACCCACAAAAAGACACCCGCACACCCTGAATATATGGAGGAACACCCTAAAAACACACCCGCACACCCTGAATATATGGAGGAGCCCCTAAAAAGACCCACACACCCTGAATATATGGAGAAAACCCCAAAAAGGACACCCGCACACCCTGAATATATGGAGGAACCCCTAAAAACACACCCGCACACCCTGAATATATGGAGGAGCCCCTAAAAAGACACCCACACACCCTGATTATATGGGCAAACCCCTAAAAAAGACACCCGCACACCCTGAATATATGGAGGAACCCCTAAAAAAGGACACCCACACACCCTGAATATATGGAGAAACCCACAAAAAGACACCCGCACACCCTGAATATATGGAGGAACCCCTAAAAACACACCCGCACACCCTGAATATATGGAGGAGCCCCTAAAAAGACCCGCACACTCTGAATATATGGAGGAATCCCTAAAAAGACACCCACACACCCTGATTATATGGGCAAACCCCTAAAAAAGACACCCGCACACCCTGAATATATGGAGGAACCCCTAAAAATACACCCACACACCCTGAATATATGGAGGAGCCCCTAAGACACCCACACACCCTAAATATATGGACAAACCCCTAAAAAAGACACCCACACACCCTGAATATATGGAGGAGCCCCTAAAAATACACCCACACACCCTGAATATATGGAGGATCCCCTAAAATTACACCCGCACACCCTGAATATATGGAGGAACCCCTAAAAAAAGACACCCACACACCCTGAATATATGGAGGAGCCCCTAAAAACACACCCGCACACCCTGAATATATGGAGGATCCCCTAAAAAGACACCCACACACCCTGAATATATGGAGGAGACCCCTAAAAAGACACCCACACACCCTGAATATATGGAGGAACCCCTAAAAAGACATACACCCTGAATATATGGAGAAACCCACAAAAAGACACCCACACACCCTGAATATATGGAGGAACCCCTAAAAACACACCTGCACACCCTGAATATATGGAGGAGCCCCTAAAAAGACCCGCACACCCTGAATATATGGAGGAGCTCCATAAAAGACACCCGCACACCCTGAATATATGGAGGAACCCCTAAAAAGATACCCGCACACCCTGAATATAATGGAGGAAACCCCTAAAAAGACACCCGCACACCCTAAATATATGGAGGAACCCCTAAAAAGACACCTGCACACCCTGAATATATGGAGTAACCCCTAAAAAGACACCCGCACACCCTAAATATATGGAGGAACCCCTAAAAGACACCCGCACACCCTGAATATATGGAGGAGCCCCTAAAAAGACACCCGCACACCCTAAATATATGGAGGAACCCCTAAAAAGACACCCGCACACCCTAAATATATGAAGGAACCCCTAAAAGCAACCGCCCACACTGAATATATGGAGGAGTCCTATATAGATACCCAGTTACAGTTACAAGTATTTATAAAGCACTAACAAGTTGTGTAGCGCTGTACAATGGGTTAGACAGGATAACAAATATCCATACATGTAAAACACACAGATCAGTAGGAGAGAGGACGCTGCCCAAGAGCTTACAGTTTAAGGCTAAGGTCAGACGAAAGCAGTTTTAATGTGCGTTTAACCGCACTAAATCACGGCCATGCTAGCAGCAAATGACGACCAATGCCGGGCAGCATATGAAGAACGCAAGTGGCAAACGAACGCATTTTTTCGAGAACGTCAAACCGCTAGTACTGACGTACAGAGTGCGCTGCGTCTGCATAGCGGCGTGTTTGCGTTATTGGGAGACGTCAGACGCTGCACACGTCCGGCCAACATAACGTGCACAGACGAAACACTTCCTGTCTTGTCTGGGGGTAGCTGCAAGTTGCGGTAGACAATGCCTGGGACTGACATCGACGTGGAGAGGCTGATCAATGCAGTGGCAGAGCATCCCGAGCTGTGGGACACGCCACGGCCTGCGACACCTACAAAGACCGACAGAAGAAGGCCAGTGCATGGGTTACAGTGTCCAGGGTGGTGTACCAAGAGTACGAGACGTGGTCTGATAAAGAGCAGAAGCTTCAGAGTGAGTAAATGATAAATTTATTCATAATTGCATAGAACTTGAATGTAAACATCAAACAAAAATGCATAACGAATTATTGTTGTCACATGTCAAATGATGTCCATCTGCCAGGGCACCTGCCCTGCATTGCTAGTGAAATAATTAGACAGAAGCATCGCGAAACCTGTTGCTGTGTCTATTCACAGGTATTATGTCATCGTTAGCATACTCATCCAGACCCGTAACTGTGAGGGTATCATCGAAATTAACACCATCCCTTGCACGAACATAGTTATGTAGGATGCAGCAGCATTTTACTATATCCACACAGAAATCCACATTTACATCACGTGGGCGATGAAAAATCCTCCACTTGTTGCTCAGTATGCCAAAGCTACACTCAACATACCGTTGCGCCCGCGACAGCCTTAAACACCCGCTTCTTCACAGTCAGGTGTGTCCCCGAGTATGGCCGCAGGAGATGTGTGGATAGGCCGAATGCCTCGTCACCCACGAAGGCATAAGGGAATGACACGTCGCTGCCAGGCAAAGGTGCGGGTCTGGGGATGTTCAGGTTCCCACCCTCAATATCATTCCACAGTGTTGAGTTCCGGAACAGTGTGGAGTCAGAGTCCTTGCCGTATGATCCGACATCCACATACACAAAATTATAGTTGGCATCTGCCACCGCCAGTAGGCCAATTGAAAAATAATGTTTATAATTTTGATACAGTGCGCCACTGTGCAGTGGCTTCACAATGCGGACATGTTTGCCGTCCACAGCTCCCAGGCAGTTGGGATAGTTCGCTCTCCCAGAATCCTGCTGCAATTGCCAGCCATGCCTCGTCTGTGGGTGTTGGAAAACATTGGTCCTTCATGGTTTCACATATTGTTTGGCAGACCTTGCGGACGATCTCACCAGCAGTCGATCTGCCAATGCGGAAGTTGTAATGCAGATCCTTCAAACTGCATCCACTAGCGAGATACCTACAGTTGTGTTCAAAATTATTCAACCCCCACTGAAATTGAGTGTTTTGGCCAGTTTGACATTGATTTTGATCATTCACTCATCTTGCTTACAATTAAATCAAAGAGGCACGTGTAGGTCAGACAAATATAACATAACATTTATAATGAAATAACCACAAATGTCTTTTCTGTGCTCACATCATTATCAGTTTTATTCAACCCCCAAGTGACATTCAATCTTAGTACTTAGTACAACATCCTTTTACAGTTATAACAGCTTTTAAACGTGAAGCATAGCTTGACACAAGTGTCTTGCAGCGATCTACGGGTATCTTTGCCCATTCGTCATGGGCAAAAGCCTCCAGTTCAGTCACATTCTTAGGCTTGCGCACTGCAACTGCTTTCTTTAAGTCCCACCAGAGGTTCTCAATCGGATTTAAGTCAGGTGACTGCGATGGCCACTCCAAAATGTTCCAGCCTTTAATCTGCAACCATGCTCTAGTGGACTTGGAGGTATGCTTGGGATCATTGTCCTGTTGAAGGTCCAACGTCTCCCAAGCCTCAGGTTTGTGACGGACTGCATCACATTGTCATCCAATATCTCCTGGTACTGAAGAGAATTCATGGTACCTTGCACACGCTGAAGCTTCCCTGTACCTGCAGAAGCAAAACAGCCCCAAAGCATGATTGACCCCCCACCATGCTTCACAGTAGGCAAGGTGTTCTTTTCTTCATAGGCCTTGTTCTTCCTCCTCCAAACATAGCGTTGATCCATGGGCCCAAACAGTTCTAATTTTGTTTCATCAGTCCACAGAACACTATCCAAAACTTCTGTGGTTTGTCCACATGACTTTTGGCATACTGCAGTCGACTCTTCTTATTCTTTGGAGACAGCAAAGGGGTGCGCCTGGGAGTTCTGGCATGGAGGCCTTCATTACGCAGTGTGCGCCGTATTGTCTGAGCTGAAACTTCAGTACCCACATCTGACAAATCTTTTCTCAGTTCCTCAGCAGTCACACGGGGACGTTTCTCCACTCTACGCTTCAGGTAGCGCACAGCAGTCGAAGTCAGCATCTTCTTTCTGCCACGACCAGGTAGCGTTTCAACAGTGCCCTTTGCCTTGAATTTGCGAATGATGCTTCCTATGGTCTCTCTTGGTATGTTTAACATCTTTGCAATCTTCTTATAGCCATTGCCCTTCCTGTGAAGAGTAATCACCTCTTCTCTTGTCTTCCTGGACCATTCTCTTGACTTCACCATGTTTGTAACCACACCAGTAAATGTCTAGAAGGAGCTGAGTATCACAGTCATTTTAAAGCTGCCTAATTGGTGCTTATTATGCTTTATTGCTGCTTCGTGACATCCACAGGTGTTTTAATACCTGATTGAAAACACTTGAATGAACCTCTGTTCTTCAGAGTGTTAGTCTTTAAGGGGTTGAATAATTGTGTCAATGAAGAATTCACAAAAGAAACATTTACTACTGTATTACAAAACCAATTGATGTCATTTTAGTTGCATATGGTTCTTTAAAAAGTCCTTATAGGATTTCATTCTGAATACAATTACAAATGTCACTAAATTCCCTAAAACCCTTTACAGCATTGGGGGTTGAATAATTTTGAACACAACTGTAGAACATGAAAGAAGCTGTGTTATATATATATATATATATATATATACATATAAACCTAACCTTATGTCACTCTCATCATGTTTTGCAGCACATGAAGCAATCAATAAATGGCGCACGGTGAGGGACAATCATACCCGGGTCCTGAAAAAGGAGGCTGAAGCTGCTCGCTCTGGAGCTAGGGCAAAGAAGAGGCGCAGCTATTTGTATGCTGACCAACTGTCCTTCCTGAGGAAGAGCCAGGAGCCGCGCAACACCGTGAGCAGTATTGACCGGCCATCCACCTCGGGCTCACAAGAGCACGACCTGCAGCCCGCAGGATCTGGCAGCTGCCAGGTGGAGGTCGAGCAGGGTGGTGCGGAGTCCCAGGTGGAGGATGTGGATCCCGAACAGGTGCCGGGTACAGCACCCACAGACAGCACCAGTACGGCTCCCAGGAGGAAGAAGCCACCAGCAGCTGATGTCGAGCAGGCCATGGTCGCATTCATGGAGGCGCACCATACACATCCACGCTGCATGGTCGCTGATTCCGAGGACATTTCCTTTTTTAATTCCTGTCTGTCCCTGCTGAACATGATGACCCCAGTGCAGAAGGTGGATTATCGCCGCCGAAGCCTGGACCTGATAGACGAGATACTGTCCCATCCACAACAGGCACCTGTATATCACGGTGTCGTGCCACAATACCCCCATGGTTATTTCCACCACTGCCAGGCGTTGCCTGCCCACCCACCCATGTCCCCTGTTGCTGGGCCACCCCCGGAGCCAGAGTACCACCGCAGCCATATGCACGGTCCTCATGCCCCAGATGCTCCTCGGTATCATACCATGTGAAGTGTATCGTCTGTTCCTTTATGTTTGTCAGAGTTTATTCATGTTGTTCTACTATTTGTATTTTATTCCCTTCATTGGACATGCAATAATATATGTGTTTAATATGTTATTGTTATCTTCTGTCATATTATTTCGGACTAAATATTTCATTTGTTTCACATCGTTGTCCGTGTCATTACTCTTTCGTTACGTGTTCTGGAAGGTGATGCATGCGTGTGTGTGGGCATATAACTACTGACCTACAATAGGGGCTCTGCACACCGAGCACATGTCTGATGACTGGCAGCGATGTCATGAATGCAGGTGTTTGATAGTACTTACCGCAAAGTGAGGACCAGCATCTCCTCCGGTGGTATGGCAGCCCTCATGTTGGTGTCCTTCTTGGTCAGCGACTCACGCACCTTCATCAACAGTTCATCAAAGGTGTTGATGGACATCCGCAGGTAGTTGTAGAACTTCACGGGGTCCCTCTCTCGCAGTGGCCTGTACAGTGTCACAAAGTGGCCATGCGTGTGTCTGGCAGTGTTGATTGGATGAACCCATGTTCGCCGTTGTCTTTTCTTCTTCAGGTACAGGTATCCAGTGCAGCAAAAAGAAACACTTGGACTGCATCCATCTTTGAAAATGCCACCATTCCAAAATGCCTTTTTATACCCTTTCCCTTTTATTTGATTCATTCTGCAATTGATTTGGTTTCATCATCTCTCTTCTTCCAGCTCCGTGAAAAATCACGCACGAAAATGCGCATCGTATGACCGCTATCGCGTATTCCGGGAAAAAATACGTCCATTCGTTCGAACGCACTTTTTCACGGACAACGCGAAAAATGCGTTAGTCTGACCCTAGCCTGAGAGGAGAGGGGTGACATGCTAGGTGAGGGTAAAGAGCTGGGTATGGGAAGTAATGGGGTGCATGGGGGGGCTGGATGGACTCACAGCGGGGCCTGTGATCACTTGGCCGGCGCGGTGAGATGCTTTCGGAGGTGCAGGAATCTCACAGCATAGTGACACATTCAAAGCTCGGCCCCGAGAGACGACTCGTTTCCACCCCATCTACCTTTTACATACCCTGTATAAAGCATGAGCTATAACTCACTGTAATTAAATGGATAAACATTGAGAAAAGAATTGTATATGTGCAGGAAAAACCCAGAGAGCGACCTGTAAAATAATTCCCACCTTCACGTTAAAATGTTTATAATGAATACATTGAGCTCGTATTGAACAAACAATCAGGGTTATTCAAAGAGAGGTGAAAAGCAGGAGAATGACTGGAGAATGGAAAATTCTAGGTCAAAATAGCCGATTTGGGAAAGTTTGAGATAAATGGGAGAATTTTTCTGGTTTGGCTATTTTGACCTAGAATTTTCCATTCTCCAGTCATTCTCTGCTTTTCACCTCTCTGAAAATAACCCTGATAGTATTCCTCAACCAGGACAAAACATCCCCCCGCGCCTCATTCACCCACTGTCCAACTGGGGCAGGACATGTCTTGTGTGTCTGTGTGTGTGTGCGCGCATGTATGTGTGTGTGTGTGCGCGCGTGTATGTGTGTGTGTAATATCAAGGTCTGCATGTATATGTCACAAGTGTGAAGTTATTGTATAAAATAAATAACAGATACAGATAAATGCAGAGATACAGATAGATGGATACAGATATACAGGGTTATTCAGAGAGTGTGAAAAGCAAGAGAATGACTGGAGAATGGAAAATTCTAAGTCAAAATAGCCAAACCAGAAAAATTCTCCTATTCATTTCACTTTCCAAATCGGCTATTTTGACCTAGAATTTTCCATTCTCCAGTCATTCTCCAGCTTTTCACCACTCTCTGAATAAGCCTGATATAATTCTATGCAATGTTCCTGCACTCACTGACTCCAAACAATGTTTGCAATGCCCGATGCTCAGCTCATTGAAAAACTGCAAGTTGGAACAAGAGCTAACACTCTATCCTTTATTGCTCACATTCAGTCACTCACCAAATAAATCCTGCTTCTTCCACCTAAAAAACATGGCGCGCATCTGTCCCTGTCTTAATCAGGACTCTACTAAAATGCTCATCCAAGCTCTTATTATCTCCCGCCTCAACTACTGTAACCTCCTTCTCTCTGGCCTTAAGAGATCCCAGATTCTCCCTCTCTGCAGTCTGTAATGAACGCATGTGCTAGGCTCATCCACCTCACCTCTCACACCTCACCTACCACACCTCTCACACCTCACCTCCCGCACCTCTCACACTTTACCTCCTGCACCTCTCACACCTCACCTCCCGCACCCAGGGGCGGACTGACCCATCGGGCACTCGGGCACTGCCCGAGGGCCCGCGGGTCGGTAGGGGCCTGGTTAGGGCAGACACAGTGGGCCCCCGCCAGTTTCCCTCTGCTGATCATTGAACTGAACAGGCAGCCAGCGGCGCACTCTGAAAATGCCGCGGTGGCGCCTGCGCCGCCCCCTCACGTGACACCTGGGGACACTATCCATGAGACCTGGGGGCACTATCCATGAGACCTGGGGGTACTATCCATGAGACCTGGGGGGGCATATCCATGAGACCTGGGGGCACTATCCATGTGAGCTGGGGCATTATCCATGAGAGCTGGGGGCATTATCCATGTGAGCTGGGGGCATTATCCATGAGACCTGGGGGGGCATTATCCATGAGAGCTGGGGCATATCCATGAGACCTGGGGGGCAATATCCATGAGACCTTGGGGCACTATCCATGAGACCTGGGGGGCACTATCCATGAGACCTGGGGGCACTATCCATGAGACCTGGGGGGCATATCCATGAGACCTGGGGGGGCATTATCCAGGAGAGCTGGGGCATATCCATGAGACCTGGGGCATTATCCATGTGAGCTGGGGGCAGTATCCATGAGACCTGGGGGCACTATCCATGAGACCTGGGGCATTATCCATGTGAGCTGGGGGCAGTATCCATGAGACCTGGGGGCACTATCCATGAGACCTGGGGCATTATCCATGAGACCTGGGGCATTATCCATGAGAGCTGGGGGCAATATCCATGAGAGCTGGGGCATATCCATGAGACCTGGGGCATTATCCATGAGAGCTGGGGGCATTATCCATGAGAGCTGGGGGGCATATCCATGTGACCTGGGGCAATATATACCCAAATGAGCTGGGGTCAATAATATCCATGTGAACTGGGGAAAATAGTCTGGGTCTCAGTGCTGTGTATATTATTCTGGGGGGGTGTATATTATGCTATATGTTCTTTTGCTATACATGCATGTATTCTGTTGGTACTGTATTTGTACATGTACTAAGTGTGCACTATATATGTAGGGTACAAAGGGTGGTCCGATCCACTGCTTCTGGTCGCGGGGAGCATCCAGGAGCTTAGCACTGCGCCACTGGTCGGGGACTCTGATTTTTAATATTTATGTGGGGGGGCACAATTTTCTGTTTTTGCCTCGGGTGCAAAAGGAGCGGAGCTCGCTACGGCTGTGCAATCAGGAGTGTCACCATGTGGATTTATACGTGGCAGCTGTCACTTCATAATGAAACATTTACCAAGGTACACGGGATTTCTGTCACGGTTGTCCTGGCTCTGAGACACAGATAACTCCACCAAGTAATGTGAATAAATAATAACTTTTTGGAGTCGTGTTCACAAGCTGAACTTTCATTCGAAAGCTATAGGGGGAAGATCACTGCAACAGGGGCTCATGGGAAGGCAATTAGCATGGGCTGCCCTATTCGTGCCCTTACAGAATAGCACTTTGGAGACGTTTGCTACATAAAATGTTACTTTTGGGTGACCATAAATCCATTTGGGAAGGATCCGGGATGTTCATTCAAAGAAACCAATATGCAAACCTTCACAGAAACACTAATATAGGGTTAAAATTCCCCTGAAAATATAACCATGTGAGGCATGAAGGCATTTCATAATGTGTTAAAAAAAAATGTATTCTGAGTAATTATGCCATGTTGTATTAGTGAAACCCCCTGAATGCTGGAGCAGGAGCTCGCGATCTCGCCTGCCGTGCTGCTGAATACAATTCTGCCCGTATGAATTCAAGAGACATTTCAGAGCAATTAATTAACGAAGCGAAAAAGTGAATCAATCAGTAAAAATATCACCATTTAAAATGTAACAAAGAAATACAGGGCTCACTGTGTCTGCCCTAACCGGACCCCCAGACAGTGGAGCCAGTGAGCAACGGGGGGGGGGGGGCAGTATATATCCATGTGTGAGCTGCTGGGGGCAATATATATCCCTGTGTGAGCTGCTGGGGGCAATATATATCCCTGTGTGAGCTGCTGGGGGCAATATATATCCATGTGTGAGCTGCTGGGGGCAATATATATCCCTGTGTGAGCTGCTGGGGGCAATATATATCCATGTGTGAGCTGCACATTACTGTGGGTTTTATTGCTGTGGATTCTGTGATATGCTCATACACACTGCACATTACTGTGAGTTTTATTGCTGTGGAGCTCTGATGTGCTCATACACACTGCACATTACTGTGGGTTTTATTGCTGTGGATTCTGTGATATGCTCATACACACTGCACATTACTGTGAGTTTTATTGCTGTGGAGCTCTGTGATACACTCATACACTGCACATTACTGTGGGTTTTATTGCTGTGGATTCTGTGATATGCTCATACACACTGCACATTACTGTGAGTTTTATTGCTGTGGAGCTCTGATGTGCTCATACACACTGCACATTACTGTGGGTTTTATTGCTGTGGATTCTGTGATATGCTCATACACACTGCACATTACTGTGAGTTTTATTGCTGTGGAGCTCTGATGTGCTCATACACACTGCACATTACTGTGGGTTTTATTGCTGTGGATTCTGTGATATGCTCATACACACTGCACATTACTGTGAGTTTTATTGCTGTGGAGCTCTGATGTGCTCATACACACTGCACATTACTGTGGGTTTTATTGCTGTGGATTCTGTGATATGCTCATACACACTGCACATTACTGTGGGTTTTATTGCTGTGGAGCTCTGATGTGCTCATACACACTGCACATTACTGTGGGTTTTATTGCTGTGGATTCTGTGATATGCTCATACACACTGCATATTACTGTGGGTTTTATTGCTGTGGATTCTGTGATATGCTCATTCACACTGCTCAGTACTGTGCGGTTTATTGCTGTGCAGCTCTGTAATACGCTCATACACACTGCACATTCCTGTGAGTTTTGTTTCTGTGGAGCTCTGTAATGTTCAGTGTGTCAGGATTGTGCAGTATCTTTTAAAGTGATCGGCAGTTTCCCACATTTTCCACAGGGGCTTTCTGTGCGGCGGCGCAGCCTTAGCTGCAATGAGTGGGTGATGGCTGCTGCAGCAGTGCGGTGGCCATCTGTAAGTATGGAGGGGGGGGGCACAATTCGCTGCTGGGTCCAAGTGGATTTTCACAAAGGTTATTTTTAGGAGTTCAGAAATAAATTATTTAGCACAGTAATGTACATGTGGGTGTTGCGTTGTACGGGGGTGGGGTTTTTATGGGCATGGCCTCCTGTGGGTGCCGAACAAGGGGGCCCCATTCGTTGTCAGTCCGCCCCTGCCTGCACCTCTCACACCTCACCTCCCGCACCTCTCTGTCAATCTCTACACTGGCTCCTGTTTCCTTTAGAAGCCAATTCATTATTTTGGTCACATACAAAGCTCTCTATACTGCGCCGCTGCCTACACCTCCTCCCTTATTACAGGTACCTCCCATCCCAACCACTTCGCTCGGCCAATGATCTGATGCTAAGAGTTCCTCGTACCCACACCCCTAACTCTCACCTTCAGGATTTCTCCCGAGTTGCCCCCTTTTTATGGAACTCCCTCCCCTGCAACATCAGACTCTCCCTGTCTCTCCAGTCCTTCAAGACATCGCTGAAAACACATTACTTTAGAGAAGCCGATCGGCTCACACCATGATCCCCCTCTGTTGATTTCCTGCCTCATTTTCCCACACGGCCCACATGCTCCCCAATACTTCATGCTCTCTACTCACCCTCACCCAGTGTGTCACCCGTCTCCTCTTAGATTGTAAGCTCTCGAGCAGGGCCCCCTCTCCTACTGTTTTGTGTGTAATGTGTATATGTTATTCTGTCTCTCCCATTGTACAGCGCTAAGGAATTTGTTGGCGCTTTAATAATACTTGAACCTGTAACTCTAGGGTCTGAAAATAAATTTTATCGATGCATTTTAATAAAATCAACATTTAAGGTGACAGCAGCAGCTTTCAAGACATCCTGAAATGTTTATAGCTTTCCTTATGAGCCTCTAATAAAAGATAAGGTCTATTCTTATTGTCAGCTCACACTATACATCCCTGCTGAGTGTCTTTTATTCCCCTTCACCCCTGTCTTTGCAGTGTTATTCATTCCTGATGCACAGTGTGGTGCCGCATGTGGCCAGCAGAGGGCGATAGAGCTCTATCATTGCAGAATGTGTCCATGTGCTGTCACTAAGTGATATACTGTATCTCTTCTTATTGTCCCTAACCTCCTAATTGCACCCAATGGTGAATCGCAGCGATTAGGCGCCGCCGAAATTATCCCATAAAAGACTTTAGCGTCTTCTATTCACAGAACACCAAAATGCACCAAATTTCCATCAAATCGCTGTACAGCACTACGGAACTTGTTTAAAGCGGTGATTCCCACAGGTTTCAATGTAAAAAATGGAATATCTTCTTAAATTTGTTTAAAGAAATAATATGATTTTTTTGCAAAAACCCTTTCTAGTTGTGAAAAGACCTTTTTTGTATTTTTATATTTTTTAAATGACATTTCTATCGTTATTTGTATTTTTTTGTACTATTTAAAGAGTTTTTTTTAACAAAAAATACTTTATTATTCTGTAACAGAAGTTATTATCTTTTAAAGGACCTTTTTTTTTTATTTAGACACATTTTCGCCTTCCATTGGATAATTACTGCAGGGGTTAATATGTTTCATCATAAAATGAGGTCATGTGACTCCCTGAATATACTGAATGAGCAGGTTTTCCCATCAATGGGGTTTTTCTCCCCTGATGGCACAGCGGGCATATTCCAAGATGGCAATGCCAGGATTCATCGGGATCAAATTGTGCAAGAGTGGTTGAGGGAGCATGAGACATCATTTTCACACATGGATTGGCCACCGCACAGTCCAGACCTTAACCCCATTGAGGTTAATCTTTGGGATAATGTGCTGGAGAAGACTTTACGCAGCGCCGCGACTCTCCCATCATCAATACAAGATCTTGGCCACAAATTAATGCCACTCTGGACGCCAATAAACGCTGTGACATTGCGTGAGCTTATCCACACGATGCCGCGGCGAATGCGTGACGCAATCACAGCAAAACGATGCCGCGGCGAATGCGTGACACAATCACAGAAAACGATGCTGTGGCGAATGCGTGACACAATCACAGAAAACGATGCTGCGGCGAATGCGTGACACAATCACAGAAAACGATGCTGCGGCGAATGCGTGACGCAATCACAGAAAAACGATGCTGCGGCGAATGCGTGAAGGAATCACAGAAAACGATGCTGCGGCGAATGCGTGACACAATCACAGAAACCGATGCTGCGGCGAATGCGTGCCACAATCACAGAAAACGATGCCGCGGCGAATGCGTGACACAATCACAGAAAATGATGCTGCGGCGAATGCGTGACACAATCACAGAAAACGATGCTGCGGCGAATGCGTGACGCAATCACAGAAAACGATGCTGCGGCGAATGCGTGAAAGAATCACAGAAAACGATGCTGCGGCGAATGCGTGACACATCACAGAAAACGATGCTGTGGCGAATGCGTGACACAATCACAGAAAACGATGCTGCGGCGAATGCGTGACACAATCACAGAAAACGATGCTGCGGCGAATGCGTGACGCAATCACAGAAAAACGATGCTGCGGCGAATGCGTGAAGGAATCACAGAAAACGATGCTGCGGCGAATGCGTGACACAATCACAGAAACCGATGCTGCGGCGAATGCGTGCCACAATCACAGAAAACGATGCCGCGGCGAATGCGTGACACAATCACAGAAAATGATGCTGCGGCGAATGCGTGACACAATCACAGAAAACGATGCTGCGGCGAATGCGTGACGCAATCACAGAAAACGATGCTGCGGCGAATGCGTGAAAGAATCACAGAAAACGATGCTGCGGCGAATGCGTGACACAATCACAGAAACCGATGCTGCGGCGAATGCGTGCCACAATCACAGAAAACGATGCCGCGGCGAATGCGTGACACAATCACAGAAAATGATGCTGCGGCGAATGCGTGACACAATCACAGAAAACGATGCTGCGGCGAATGCGTGACGCAATCACAGAAAAACGATGCTGCGGCGAATGCGTGAAAGAATCACAGAAAACGATGCTGCGGCGAATGCGTGACACAATCACAGAAAAACGATGCTGCGGCGAATGCGTGAAAGAATCACAGAAAACGATGCTGCGGCGAATGCGTGACACAATCACAGAAACCGATGCTGCGGCGAATGCGTGCCACAATCACAGAAACCGATGCTGTGGCGAATGCGTGCCACAATCACAGAAACCGATGCTGCGGCGAATGCGTGCCACAATCACAGAAACCGATGCTGTGGCGAATGCGTGCCACAATCACAGAAACCGATGCTGCGGCGAATGCGTGCCACAATCACAGCAAAACGATGCCGCGGCAATTGTGTGCCGCAACCACAGCAAAGGGGGCGACACAACCAAATATTACAGGGTGTTAGTTTTTTCTGGGCCAAGCTGTGTATAATCTCTTTATGATCCATTGAACGCGGCGACACGTGGCTTCCTACATGTGAAGGTCCTTGTATCCAGTCACCTCCGTATCCTGGGGTTACGCATCGCGCTGCGCTAATTCTGCAGATGGAGCCGGATTCATTTCAAAGAGGTAATTTATTGGTGTTTTTGTTAAATGTATTTAGTTTTTTTACGGCAAAGACAGAGCGAGTTCATACGTATAAAGTGGATGCATTACGCCAAGAATCTCCAATTCCCGCCCCAGATGTTTATTGCCTACAATCCCCAGAATTCCTTGACAGCAATAAATGGGCAGGGAATCATGGGAGTTGTAGTTCAGGAACATCTGAGGGGCCATTGGACCAACGGTGAATTATGTGGAGCATTC
Organism: Leptobrachium leishanense; assembly: GCA_009667805.1. NCBI lineage: Eukaryota > Metazoa > Chordata > Amphibia > Anura > Megophryidae > Leptobrachium > Leptobrachium leishanense. Next base: position 69,110 of record RXON01004609.1, on the reverse strand, counting down.
CTATGTCTGACATACAGCAGACCCCAATAATGAAATCGCAGACGTAGTGATGCGGGAATCCCTGTACATGTGAAGGCTTTGGAACTTGATTGTGCAGAGGTTTCCCATTGCTCGGCGTCTCCACGTCCTGTCACTTCACCGCGGACCTGCAAGAACACATGGAATTACACCAAACCCTCGCTCTGACTCGCATTGACTGAAAGGCAGACACACGCGTTCCCATGATCTGTCACAATCTATGCGGTGCTCGGCGTAACATTTCATCTTAAACAAATCATTATTATTTTCTGTTAATATATTTGTGTTTTTTAATATCTTGCATTTTATTACTTTGTATTTCTGTAAAATTTCAATGTTCTTGAATCCAGGACAAACTGAAAACGAGAGAAATCTCAATGTATCCGTCCTGGGAAAATCCTTTATAAATAAACAAATAAATTAATTAATGATTTGTTTTGTATCAAATTAATGAGTTAATTACACACACACACAAGCATTACCACAGACACACAACAAGCATTAACACACACACACACACAAACAAGCATTACCACAGACACACAACAAGCATTAACACAGACACATACCGGCACAGACACACAAGCATTACCACAGACACACAACAAGCATTAACACACACACACAAACAAGCATTACCACAGACACACAACAAGCATTAACACATACGGTTCCCTTTGGTTATTGTAAAGCGCTGCGGAAACTGTTGGCGCCATATAAATGATGACAATAATAATAATAATAATACACAGGACACATACAGACTCACTCGCAGACACAGACACACTAATAGGTGTAGACACAGAGAGAGAGATATAGGCACACACAGGCACAGAATGATAGAAACATGTGCACAGACATACTCACAGACAAGCACAGACAGACACACACACACACACACACACAGACATGTACAGACAAGCACAGACAGATAAACAGACACACACAGGCACAGACAGACACACACACACAGATATGTACAGACATACACAGAGGCATAGACAGAGTTAGACACAGGCACAGGTAGATATACACACACTCACAGAAACAGACACACAGATATAGATGCAGAAACGCACACTCCCAAATGGACACAGAAATAGACACACACATATAGTCACAGACAGCGACAAAAGACAGGCAGCAAAACAAAGAGTCCGACACACATACAGATTCAAAAGCAAATACCTAAAATATGTCTTAACGAGTGTAATATGTCTTAGCGAGTGTAATATGTCTTAGCGAGTGCAATATGTCTTAGCGAGTGTAATATGTCTTAACGAGTATAATATGTCTTAGCGAGTGTAATATGTCTTAACGAGTGTAATATGTCTTAACGAGTGTAATATGTCTTAGCGAGTGTTAATATGTCTTAGCGAGTGCAATATGTCTTAGCGAGTGTAATATGTCTTAACGAGTATAATATGTCTTAGCGAGTGTAATATGTCTTAACGAGTGTAATATGTCTTAACGAGTGTAATATGTCTTAGCGAGTGTAATATGTCTTAGCGAGTGCAATATGTCTTAGCGAGTGTAATATGTCTTAACGAGTATAATATGTCTTAGCGAGTGTAATATGTCTTAACGAGTGTAATATGTCTTAACGTGTGTAATATGTCTTAACGAGTGTAATATGTCTTAGCGAGTGTAATATGTCTTAACGAGTGTAATATGTCTTAACGAGTGTAATATGTCTTAGCGAGTGTAATATGTCTTAACGAGTGTAATATGTCTTAGCGAGTGTAATATGTCTTAGCGAGTGCAATATGTCTTAGCGAGTGTAATATGTCTTAACGAGTATAATATGTCTTAGCGAGTGTAATATGTCTTAACGAGTGTAATATGTCTTAACGAGTGTAATATGTCTTAGCGAGTGTAATATGTCTTAGCGAGTGCAATATGTCTTAGCGAGTATAATATGTCTTAGCGAGTGTAATATGTCTTAACGAGTGTAATATGTCTTAACGAGTGTAATATGTCTTAGCGAGTGCAATATGTCTTAGCGAGTGTAATATGTCTTAACGAGTATAATATGTCTTAGCGAGTGTAATATGTCTTAACGAGTGTAATATGTCTTAACGAGTGTAATATGTCTTAACGAGTGTAATATGTCTTAGCGAGTGTAATATGTCTTAACGAGTGTAATATGTCTTAGTGAGTATAATATGTCTTAACGAGTGTAATATGTCTTAGTGAGTGTAATATGTCTTAACGAGTGCAATATGTCTTAGCGAGTGTAATATGTCTTAACGAGTGTAATATGTCTTAGCGAGTGCAATATGTCTTAGCGAGTGCACTATGTCTTAGCGAGTGTAATATGTCTTAGCGAGTGTAATATGTCTTAACGAGTGTAATATGTCTTAGCGAGTGTAATATGTCTTAACGAGTGTAATATGTCTTAGCGAGTGTAATATGTCTTAGGGAGTGCAATATGTCTTAACGAGTGTAATATGTCTTAGCGAGTGTAATATGTCTTAGCGAGTGTAATATGTCTTAACGAGTGTAATATGTCTTAGCGAGTGTAATATGTCTTAACGAGTGTAATATGTCTTAGCGAGTGTAATATGTCTTAACGAGTGTAATATGTCTTAGCGAGTGCAATATGTCTTAGCGAGTGTAATATGTCTTAACGAGTGTAATATGTCTTAGCGAGTGTAATATGTCTTAACGAGTGTAATATGTCTTAGCGAGTGTAATATGTCTTAACGAGTGTAATATGTCTTAGCGAGTGCAATATGTCTTAACGAGTGTAATATGTCTTAGCGAGTGTAATATGTCTTAGCGAGTGTAATATGTCTTAACGAGTGTAATATGTCTTAGTGAGTATAATATGTCTTAGCGAGTATAATATGTCTTAACGAGTGTAATATGTCTTAGTGAGTATAATATGTCTTAACGAGTGTAATATGTCTTAACGAGTGTAATATGTCTTAACGAGTGTAATATGTCTTAGTGAGTATAATATGTCTTAACGAGTGTAATATGTCTTAACGAGTGTAATATGTCTTAACGAGTGTAATATGTCTTAGCGAGTGCAATATGTCTTAGCGAGTGTAATATGTATTAACGAGTGTAATATGTCTTAGCGAGTGTAATATGTCTTAGCGAGTGCAATATGTCTTAGCGAGTGCACTATGTCTTAGCGAGTGCACTATGTCTTAGCGAGTGTAATATGTCTTAGCGAGTGCAATATGTCTTAACGAGTGTAATATGTCTTAACGAGTGTAATATGTCTTAACGAGTGTAATATGTCTTAGCGAGTGTAATATGTCTTAACGAGTGTAATATGTCTTAGGGAGTGCAATATGTCTTAACGAGTGTAATATGTCTTAGCGAGTGTAATATGTCTTAACGAGTGTAATATGTCTTAGCGAGTGTAATATTTCTTAACGAGTGTAATATGTCTTAGCGAGTGTAATATGTCTTAGCGAGTGTAATATGTCTTAGGGAGTGTAATATGTCTTAACGAGTGTAATATGTCTTAGCGAGTGTAATATGTCTTAGCGAGTGTAATATGTCTTAACGAGTGTAATATGTCTTAGGGAGTGCAATATGTCTTAACGAGTGTAATATGTCTTAGCGAGTGTAATATGTCTTAACGAGTGTAATATGTCTTAACGAGTGTAATATGTCTTAGCGAGTGTAATATGTCTTAGGGAGTGCAATATGTCTTAACGAGTGTAATATGTCTTAGCGAGTGTAATATGTCTTAACGAGTGTAATATGTCTTAACGAGTGTAATATTTCTTAACGAGTGTAATATGTCTTAGCGAGTGTAATATGTCTTAGGGAGTGTAATATGTCTTAGCGAGTGTAATATGTCTTAGGGAGTGCAATATGTCTTAGCGAGTGTAATATGTCTTAGGGAGTGTAATATGTCTTAGCGAGTGTAATATGTCTTAGGGAGTGCAATATGTCTTAACGAGTGTAATATGTCTTAGCGAGTGTAATATGTCTTAACGAGTGTAATATGTCTTAGCGAGTGTAATATTTCTTAACGAGTGTAATATGTCTTAGCGAGTGTAATATGTCTTAACGAGTGTAATATGTCTTAGCGAGTGTAATATGTCTTAACGAGTGCAATATGTCTTAACGAGTGTAATATGTCGCAGGATGAGGCTGATTTTCTGGGATCATTAAGAATTTCGAGCTTATGTGTGAGATAATTCTTCCAGCATTTTCTTTAAGGTTTTTTGTGCATGTTACACATTGCGCTGCGTGACACATTGTGCCGCGTTACACATTGTGCCGCGTTACACATTGCGCCGCGTGACACATTGCGCCGCGTTACACATTGTGCCGCGTGACACATTGCGCCGCGTTACACATTGTGCCGCGTTACACATTGTGCCGCGTTACACATTTTATTATTATTATTATTATTAATTTATAAAGCGCCAGCATATTCCGCAGCGCTGTACAATAAGCACAGTACAGACAGGGTTACAATACATTGAACAACATTTGACAAACAGTACAGGAAGAGATGAGGGCCCTATTCCCGTAGGAACTCACAATCTAGGAGGGTTGGGGTTGGAAACAGGAGGAGAGGACTGTAAGGTGAGAGTGATTGATGGTTGCGTCAGTGAGTTGGGTGGTTGGCTTCCCTAAATAGCAATGTTTTCAGGGAGCGTTTGAAGGAAGAGAAGTTAGGGGAAAGTCTGACAGTACGAGGGAGAGCGTTCCAGAGAGTGGGGGCTGCGCGTGAGAAATCCTGCAGTCTATCATGGGAAGAGGTGATGCGGGGAGAAGCTAGGCGCAGGTCACTGTTTGACCTTAGGGAGCGGGCTGGGGTGTATTTGGTGATTAGTGAGGACAGGTAGTGGGGCGCTGAGTTAGTGAGGGTTTTGTAGGTAAGGATAAGGATTTTGAACTTAATTCTGCAGTGGATGGGGAGCCAGTGAAGGGACTCGCAGAGGGGAGCGGCAGAGACAGAGCGGCGGGTGAGGTGAATTAGCCTGGCGGAGGCGTTCAGGATGGATTGTAGGGGGAGAGGCGGGACAGAGGGAGGCCAGATAAGAGATTATTGCAATAGTTGAGTCGGGAGATTACCAGGGCGTGTATGAGTTGTTTTGTGGTGACAGCGGTAAGAAATGGCCGAATTCTGGAAATATTACGCAGTTGGTATCGGCAGGAGGAGGAAAGAGACTTGATGTGGGGGATGAAGGAAAGAGCAGAGTCCAGTGTAACTCCAAGACAGCGAACTTGGTTTGATGGGGAGATGGTGATACCCTCCACCGTGATAGAGAAGTCAGGAGGTGGGGAGGCATTAGAGGGAGGAATAAGTAGGAGCTCAGTCTTTGACATGTTGATCTTTAGGTGGTGGGAGTTACACATTGCGCCGCGTGACACATTGCGCCGCGTTACACATTGCGCCGCGTGACACATTGCGCCGCGTGACACATTGCGCCGCGTGACACATTGCGCCGCGTGACACATTGCGCCGCGTTACACATTGCGCCGCGTTACTTCACGAGGTTATTTATTTTTATGGTGTTATGCAAAACGCAGGCCTTAGTTTAACCCAATCAGTGCTGGAATCTTTGACTTGTCTACAAGCACAGGGTATTTAGTGACGGGCAGGGAGCTTGTGCTGTCACATATCTCTGTGTCGTCAGATGATACACATGGGTCTCCAGCGATCTCTCCGCACACACTGCGCGGCCATCATGCAGGCTTTACTTTATTCACCCGACACAGCAAGTAAAGTGCATTATTCAGTGAGTAATCAGGGCAGGTCACGTCTCGCTACGGAAAATAAACTGTACCTTCTGCCCTGGCGGCGCCGGCGATGATCACTTGAAATCTGGTCTTTCCTGCCTGTGTGACTGTGTGTGCCCCCAGGCACACCTTTACACACCGACACGAGAGCGTTTAATAGAGTCAGCGAAAGTCAATTAACACTGAAACTCTATCACATCCCTGAGGCCAGAGCTGGAGCGAAACGCGCCCTGTTATAGACTGCAAGGTGTCATGTGCAGAGAGGCACACACATATAACCGAGTTATTTACTGGCACAAATCACACACATATAACCGAGTTATTTACTGACACAAATCACACACATATAACCGAGTTATTTACTGACACAAATCACACACATATAACCGAGTTATTTACTGGCACAAATCACACACATATAACCGAGTTATTTACTGACACAAATCACACAGATATAACCCGACCCCTCCCTGACACAAATCACAGATATAACCCGACCCCTCCCTGACACAAATCACACAGATATAACCCGACCCCTCCCCGACACAAATCACACAGATATAACCCGACCCCTCCCTGACACAAATCACACAGATATAACCCGACCCCTCCCTGACACAAATCACACAGATATAACCCGACCCCTCCCCGACACAAATCACACAGATATAACCCGACCCCTCCCTGACACAAATCACAGATATAACCCGACCCCTCCCTGACACAAATCACACAGATATAACCCGACCCCTCCCTGACACAAATCACACAGATATAACTGAGCCTCCCTGACACAAATCACACAGGTATAACCGAGTTATTTACTGACACAAATCACACACATATAACCGAGTTATTTACTGGCACAAATCACACACATATAACCGAGTTATTTACTGACACAAATCACACACATATAACCCGACCCCTCCCTGACACAAATCACACAGATATAACTGAGCCTCCCTGACACAATTCACACAGGTATAACCGAGTTATTTACTGACACAAATCACACACATATAACCGAGTTATTTACTGACACAAATCACACACATATAACCGAGTTATTTACTGGCACAAATCACACACATATAACCGAGTTATTTACTGGCACAAATCACACACATATAACCGAGTTATTTACTGGCACAAATCACACACATATAACCGAGTTATTTACTGACACAAATCACACACATATAACCGAGTTATTTACTGACACAAATCACACACATATAACCGAGTTATTTACTGACACAAATCACACACATATAACCGAGTTATTTACTGACACAAATCACACAGATATAACCCGACCCCTCCCCGACACAAATCACACAGATATAACCCGACCCCTCCCCGACACAAATCACACAGATATAACCCGACCCCTCCCCGACACAAATCACACAGATATAACCCGACCCCTCCCCGACACAAATCACACAGATATAACCCGACCCCTCCCCGACACAAATCACACAGATATAACCCGACCCCTCCCTGACACAAATCACACAGATATAACCCGACCCCTCCCTGACACAAATCACAGAGATATAACCCGGCCCCTCCCTGACACAAATCACACAGATATAACCCGACCCCTCCCTGACACAAATCACACAGATATAACCCGACCCCTCCCTGACACAAATCACAGAGATATAACCCGACCCCTCCCTGACACAAATCACACAGATATAACCCGACCCCTCCCCGACACAAATCACACAGATATAACCCGACCCCTCCCTGACACAAATCACACAGATATAACCCGACCCCTCCCCGACACAAATCACACAGATATAACCCGACCCCTCCCTGACACAAATCACACAGATATAACCCGACCCCTCCCTGACACAAATCACACAGATATAACCCGACCCCTCCCCGACACAAATCACACAGATATAACCCGACCCCTCCCTGACACAAATCACACAGATATAACCCGACCCCTCCCTGACACAAATCACACAGATATAACCCGACCCCTCCCTGACACAAATCACACAGATATAACCGACCCCTCCCCGACACAAATCACACAGATATAACCCGACCCCTCCCTGACACAAATCACACAGATATAACCCGACTCCTCCCTGACACAAATCACACAGATATAACCCGACCCCTCCCTGACACAAATCACACAGATATAACCCGACCCCTCCCTGACACAAATCACACAGATATAACCCGACCCCTCCCCGACACAAATCACACAGATATAACCCGACCCCTCCCTGACACAAATCACACAGATATAACCCGACCCCTCCCCGACACAAATCACACAGATATAACCCGACCCCTCCCTGACACAAATCACAGAGATATAACCCGACCCCTCCCTGACACAAATCACAGAGATATAACCCGACCCCTCCCTGACACAAATCATACAGATATAACCCGACCCCTCCCTGACACAAATCATACAGATATAACCCGACCCCTCCCTGACACAAATCACACAGATATAACCCGACCCCTCCCTGACACAAATCACAGATATAACCCGACCCCTCCCCGACACAAATCACACAGATATAACCCGACCCCTCCCTGACACAAATCACACAGATATAACCCGACCCCTCCCTGACACAAATCACACAGATATAACCCGACCCCTCCCCGACACAAATCACAGATATAACCCGACCCCTCCCTGACACAAATCACACAGATATAACACGACCCCTCCCTGACACAAATCACACAGATATAACCCGACCCCTCCCTGACACAAATCACAGAGATATAACCCGACCCCTCCCTGACACAAATCATACAGATATAACCCGACCCCTCCCTGACACAAATCATACAGATATAACCCGACCCCTCCCTGACACAAATCACACAGATATAACCGACCCCTCCCTGACACAAATCACAGATATAACCCGACCCCTCCCTGACACAAATCACACAGATATAACCGACCCCTCCCTGACACAAATCACACAGATATAACCCGACCCCTCCCTGACACAAATCACACAGATATAACCCGACCCCTCCCCGACACAAATCACAGATATAACCCGACCCCTCCCTGACACAAATCACACAGATATAACCCGACCCCTCCCCGACACAAATCACAGATATAACCCGACCCCTCCCTGACACAAATCACACAGATATAACTGAGCCTCCCTCTGTCCAGAACATTTCAGGTGTTTTGGTTCTTCCGCCAATACTCACACCAGTCTCAGTCATCCTCCGCCTCGTCCTGGTCTCCTGGTGGTGTTTGCAGTCTGGGTTTGCAGGCCTCCTTCTCTTCGCTTTCCTCGGAGTTCTCCCCATCCACAATGTACTTTATCACCTTTCTGTCCGTCTCTGAGAAGTCAAGACAGCGGCATGGAGAGGAGCTGACCTCAAACGAGGCACCCCATGCGCTCTGGCATAGGTCAGTGCCATTTGAGTACATCTGGGGAGACAGAAAGTTACACAGTTACAAAGCGAGCGAATATTTCTAGACGTTTCCTGTGATGCTGAACCCCCCCCCCATTAATCTGTATGAAACTCATTGGATCCGCAGGTCTGAAACACACGGGATATCAGGGTCACCCTCACCCATGCCATGCCGAGTGTAAGGCTAGGGTCAGACTAACGCATTTATCGCAGCGACCGTCAAAAAAAAGTGCGTCCGAACGCATTGCTGTATTTTTTCACGGAATGCGCGAAAACGGTCATACGATGCGCATTTTGGTGCGAGATTTGTTACGGATCCAAACCAGGAAACTTTGGGTGTCTGGACGTTATGTTGGCCGGACATGAGCATCGTCTGACGTCTCCTAATCACACACACACACCGCTAGCGGGCGCAGCGCACTCTGTACGTCCGTACTAGCGTTCTCGAAAAAATGCGTTCATTTTCCACTTGCGTTGCGCGGCCGGACTTTCGTGTGACCGTACTTCGTATATTGGCCGTCATTGCCCGTCATTTGCTGCTAGTGCAGCCGTGATTAAGTGCGCCAGAACGCACGTTAAAAGTGCGCTGGTCTGACCCCAGCCTAAGATGCAAGGAATGATTGAGTAGCTGCGACGGACAGTGGCGTAGCGTGGGGGGGGCTGGGGGGGCGGTGGCCCCGGGCGCAGTTTTTTGGGGGGCGCCAGGGGCGCCATAGTGGGCCAGCGCCGCCAGTTTCCCTGCCCTGTGCGGTCAGTGCACACAGGCAGCCAGCGGCACACTCTGGAAACGCCGCGATGGCGCCTGCACCGCCCCCTCACGTGACGTGTCACGTGAGGGGCGGTGCCAGTGCAACGTGCTTAGACTGGGCTGCAGGCGCCACCGCGGCATTTACAGAGTGCGCCGCTGGCTGCCCAAGATGAGCACGATGACCAAAGGCCGGGAAACCAGCGGGGGCCCACTATGATGCCCCAAACTGCCCCCCCCCTACCTACCCACCGGCCCTCAGAGCCGGTGAGTGAGGGGGAGAGGTGGCAAATATATTTATGTGTGAGCTACTGGGGGCAAATATATTTATGTGTGAGCTACTGGGGCAAATATTCATGTGTGAGCTACAAGGGGGCAAATATATTCATGTGTGAGCTACTGGGGGCAAATATTTATGTGTGAGCTACTGTGGCAAATATTCATTTGTGAGCTACTGGGGCAAATATTTATGTGTGAGCTACAAGGGGGCAAATATATCCATGTGTGAGCTACTGGGGGCAAATATATCCATGTGTGAGCTACTGGGGCAAATAAATCCATGTGTGAGCTACTGGGGCAAATATATTCATGTGTGAGCTACTGGGGCAAATATATTCATGTGTGAGCTACTGGGGCAAATATATTCACGTGTGAGCTACTGGGGGCAAATATATTGGTGTTTGAGGTACTGGGGCAAATATATTCATGTTTGAGCTACTGGGGCAAATATATTCATGTTTGAGCTACTGGGGGCATTGGGGAAAATATATTCATGTTTGAGCTGCTGGGGGCAATATATATATCCATGTGTGAGCTGCACATTACTGTGGTTTTTATTGCTGTGGAGCACTGTGGTACGCTCATACACTCTGCACATTACATTGTATCACAGTTAAGGGGTTCAATGCCCTAATGGTGGAAGGGAATCGGGGCATGATAACGTGTCCACAGGTTGGGGGGGGGGGCGCACTATTCTTGGCTGGCCCCGGGCGCTGACAACCCACGCTACGCCACTGGCGACGGATAGAGCTGATTTATTCAATTGATCCTGATTGATCCTTTCCTCCTCTATGGCAGCACCGGCTACTTCACTTCAACTCACTACCTCAGCGATTCCCAACCCTGTCCCTGCTCCTCACCTCACTATAACAGGACAGGTTTTACAGATCACCTTTGGGGAGATACAAACTGAATCCTCCAATCACTGAGCAGCAAATCCTATCACCTGTGCTGTGCTTCACATATCCTGCAAACCTGGCCTGTTAGTGGGACCTGAAGTGCAGGGTTGGGAACCACCTGCCCGGTACAGGATACTTTCCCCCGGTCCAGCCGGCTGGTCATCTGTCACCGTTTTTGTACCGGTCTGTGTCTCTCGTTGTCAATTTCTGTTTCTCCATTTTTATGTCAGTCTGCGTGTGCCTTTTTTTGTCTGTTTGTCTGTCTCTATTATTGTATCTGTCCGTGTCAGTTAGTACGCGAGTGTCTCTTTATTTCTGTCTGTCGCCATTATTCTATTTGTCTGCGTCAGACAATGTGTGTGATTGTGCGTGTCAGTGAGTTTGTCCCTGTATTGATGTGTATGTGTGTGATTGTGCGTGTCAGTGAGTTTGTCCCTGTATTGATGTGTATGTGTGTGATTGTGCGTGTCAGTGAGTTTGTCCCTGTATTGATGTGTATGTGTGTGATTGTGCGTGTCAGTGAGTTTGTCCCTGTATTGATGTGTATGTGTGTGATTGTGAGTGTCAGTGAGTTTGTCCCTGTATTGATGTGTATGTGTGTGATTGTGCGTGTCAGTGAGTTTGTCCCTGTATTGATGTGTATGTGTGTGATTGTGCGTGTCAGTGAGTTTGTCCCTGTATTGATGTGTATGTGTGTGATTGTGCGTGTCAGTGAGTTTGTCCCTGTATTGATGTGAATGTGTGTGATTGTGCGTGTCAGTGAGTTTGTCCCTGTATTGATGTGAATGTGTGTGATTGTGCGTGTCAGTGAGTTTGTCCCTGTATTGATGTGAATGTGTGTGATTGTGCGTGTCAGTGAGTTTGTCCCTGTATTGCAGTGTATGTGTGTGATTGTGCGTGTCAGTGAGCTTGTCCCTGTATTGATGTGTATGTGTGTGATTGTGCGTGTCAGTGAGTTTGTCCCTGTATTGCAGTGAATGTGTGTGATTGTGAGTGTCAGTGAGTTTGTCCCTGTATTGATGTGTATGTGTGTGATTGTGAGTGTCAGTGAGTTTGTCCCTGTATTGATGTGTATGTGTGTGATTGTGAGTGTCAGTGAGTTTGTCCCTGTATTGATGTGTATGTGTGTGATTGAGTGTCAGTGAGTTTGTCCCTGTATTGATGTGTATGTGTGTGATTGTGAGTGTCAGTGAGTTTGTCCCTGTATTGATGTGTATGTGTGTGATTGTGCGTGTCAGTGAGTTTGTCCCTGTATTGATGTGAATGTGTGTGATTGTGCGTGTCAGTGAGTTTGTCCCTGTATTGCAGTGTATGTGTGTGTGTGATTGTGCGTGTCAGTGAGTTTGTCCCTGTATTGATGTGTATGTGTGTGTGATTGTGCGTGTCAGTGAGTTTGTCCCTGTATTGATGTGTATGTGTGTGATTGTGCGTGTCAGTGAGTTTGTCCCTGTATTGCAGTGTATGTGTGTGATTGTGAGTGTCAGTGAGTTTGTCCCTGTATTGATGTGTATGTGTGTGATTGTGAGTGTCAGTGAGTTTGTCCCTGTATTGATGTGAATGTGTGTGATTGTGCGTGTCAGTGAGTTTGTCCCTGTATTGATGTGTATGTGTGTGATTGTGCGTGTCAGTGAGTTTGTCCCTGTATTGATGTGAATGTGTGTGATTGTGAGTGTCAGTGAGTTTGTCCCTGTATTGATGTGTATGTGTGTGATTGTGAGTGTCAGTGAGTTTGTCCCTGTATTGATGTGTATGTGTGTGATTGTGAGTGTCAGTGAGTTTGTCCCTGTATTGATGTGTATGTGTGTGATTGTGCGTGTCAGTGAGTTTGTCCCTGTATTGCAGTGAATGTGTGTGATTGTGCGTGTCAGTGAGTTTGTCCCTGTATTGATGTGTATGTGTGTGTGTGATTGTGAGTGTCAGTGAGTTTGTCCCTGTATTGCAGTGAATGTGTGTGATTGTGAGTGTCAGTGAGTTTGTCCCTGTATTGATGTGTATGTGTGTGTGTGATTGTGCGTGTCATTGAGTTTCTCCCTGTGTTGATGTGTGTGTGTGTGTGTGTGTGACGGGCTCCTCATTGTGTATCAATCTCCTCCTCCTGTAAATTCCTTTAATTTTTGGTTTTCTCCGTTCTTGGGGTCGTGAGATGAGATTGTGTGATTGGACGTTCTGTTTGTGCAGATTTTTGTGTCTGTTACTATTTATGTCACGGTGATACTTTCCTCTTTGTTATTGATCACGTTAAGGTGAAACACTTTCGTTGCATACTCTCAGGGGTCAAGTCGAGGGGGAACGCGTGGGAACGGAGTTCCTGCACTAATTTTACAGAGGGAACGGAGTTCCCTTTGGTCCCATTCTCTATAAAGCTTGTAGTCAGGTGTTCAATCACATATTTCTCTATTAAGTCACAATAAATATAGGATTTTTCATATATTTTTGCTAGATTTCATATTTATTTATAAAGTATTTTACCAGGAAGGATACATTGAGATTTCTTTCATTCTCAAGTATTTCCTGGGTTCAAGAACATTGAATTGTTACAGTAGGTACAGAAATACAAAGTAATAAAATGCAAGATATTAAAAACAAAAACAAATATACAGATTAACACAGAAAATAAATATGCCACTATGTTACATGTTTACAGGTGCATTCCGTATTGAGGTATGTTAAGTGACTTAAGACTGGGGGAAGATTTGATGGTGTCTGGGAGGTTATTCCATATTTGCGGTGCTCTGTAGGAAAATGAGGACCGAGCCACTGTCTTTTTGTATTGTGGTATTGCAAGTAAAGTGCAGGTCCTGGATCTGAGGTTATAGGATGAGGGAACTGCTGAGGGAAGGGTGGTAGCTTCCCAGAAAAGCTTTTAAACACCAGGTTTGAAAGGTGAAAGATGCATCTAGATTCCAGCAACTGACAGTTTAGCTCTTTTAACATGTCACAATGGTGGGTCATGTAGTTACATTGTAGCACAAAGCGCGCAGAATGAGTTATACAATATAGTAAGTTTATGAAGGTGTGTTTGAGGGGCAGCTGCATACACTACATCTCCGTATTCAATAGCCGGCATAAGCATTTGTTGTACAATCTGCTTTCTTATTGACATATATACATAAATTTATCAGAGCTGAGTGTGTGTTTGTGTTACGTGCAACGCAATATTTTCTTATTGGGAGACAGAAATCCTGGTGAGTTCCCACACTTCTTTTTTTAGGACTTGATCCGTGCATACTCTGATCTCTGGGGAATAAGGTGCATTATGGGTAGCGCTGTGACTTGTTCAGGAGCCGGGCATGTACTGGCCATAGGGACTACAGGGAGATTCCCAGTGGGCTGATGGCTCGGTGGACCAGTGTGAATGCGGATTCGCCGCACGTCTCACACTGCCCTTAATGGGTGAGAACGTCCTCACCGTCTGTAAAACAGTCGCAGTCTGCCACAGTCTCATATTGAGGTCACTGTGCCGGAGAGACCCGCTGTGCATCCGGCTCACCTTAACACACGGTGCACACCCAACCTCAATGCCGCGGCGTTGCTTTACACAATCGCTGTGCAGCAACTCCAGTATCTGTAAAGCGATTGGCTGAGCGTTCCGGTTGGTTTACATACTGTTTTTGTGCGTGTTTGTATAATTAAAGAGGTCTGGATGAAGTCCAGGGCTGATTTTTTGACCCAGTCCAGCCCTGTCAGGAGCCGTTGGCGTCCGGATCACTTTTCCTGCGTCGCATGTCACGGATTCCGCCTGTAAATCCTGGCAAAGTGTTAAGCGTTTTAATTTGTTACACGGCTAATACTGCGTTAATCTGCGCGGGTTAATTAACACCATCGATAATCCTCCTCCTGCTAATCTTTCATTAACCTGTGTGTGGCCAGAGCGGATCCCAAGCGCAGGATCCACAAGATCTGGGAAGATGTGCGTCTATATCTATAATAATATATATATAATCACTCTCTGCGTCCTGTGATCTGAGAGCGGCTGCCTGCGCGACGTCTCTGTAACGGTTTGTTAGTCGGGGGGGGGGGGCTGGTCGGGGCATTGGGTTCTCTAGGTCCCCGGGCAGTGACATGTAGCGACGCAGAGCAGACCCTGGAGAGGCTCTGCATCACAATGTGAGCTGCCGGGGCGGTGCTGCTCCGCTCTAAAGCTGAACTCCTGGCGGCTTCACTTTTCATGAGACACGAGATCTGAGCGATTAGATCTGCACATAAGATACAGAGGCAAATGATGTGGAAGATGGGGGGGCTGGGGGGATATCAGAGGCTTAATCAGGTCAAACAGGTGGCTCGCAGGTCCCCACTCGCCCCATTCTGTGGACAGTCAGTATACACACAGCATTCATTCATCACGCTGTCACTCCACACACATACAGCACTGCATTCACTCACTCTCCACAGTGAAACAGTCCCGCATTCACATACTGTCCTTGTGTGTGAATATATACACCCTTCCACACAGCGAGCACCGCACACACAGACACTCACAGCCTGACACTCGATGCTGCAGGTAAATAAAGCGAGAATATGTTTGTGAGCAGCTTCTAGGTCTGACGAGAAGGTCTGGAAATGACATTTTGAAGCTTCTGCGAGGGATAAAGGAAATGTCAACGTTTGAGGCTCAGAGACACATTGTATACAGAGCGCCTGCAGCGGAAACATTGCTCCGTCTGCCCTGCAGAGCGAAAGGCGCCGAGAATCGCTGGGAAATTTCTAGATAAACTAGTTTGCAGACACAGGTTGTCGTGTAATTATCAGGTGGTCGACTCGTTACCTGAGCGCAATGACAGCTCGAGACTCCTGCAACTTTTAGGCTGGGGTCAGACCAGCGCACTTTTAACGTGCGTTCTGGCGCACTTAATCACGGCCGCACTAGCAGCAAATGACGGGCAATGACGGCCAATATACGAAGTACGGTCGCACGAAAGTCCGGCCGCGCAACGCAAGTGGAAAATGAACGCATTTTTTCGAGAACGCTGAACCTCTAGTACGGACGTACAGAGTTCGCTGCGCCCGCTAGCGGCGTGTGTGTGTGATTTGGAGACGTCAGACCCTGCTCGTGTCCGGCCAACATAACGTCCAGACACCCAAAGTTTCCTGGTTTGGATCCGTAAAAAAATCACGCACAAAAATGCGCATCGTATGACCGTTTTCGCGTATTCCGTGAAAAAATCCGTCAATGCGTTCGGACGCACTTTTTTATGTTCGCGTGTAAAAATGCTTTCGTTTGACCCTAGCCTTAGGCTAGGGTCAAACAAACGCATTTTTTGCATCGTCCGTAAAAAAAGAGCGTCCGAAACGCATTGACGTATTTTTTCACGGAAGACGCAATAGCGGTCATACGATGCGCATTTCTGTGCGTGATTTTTGACGGAGCTATTAAAAACAAACGGACGTGATGTTGGCCGGTCATGTGCAGCGTCTGACGTCTCCTAATCACGCACACACGCCGCTATGCCGACGCAGCGCACTCTGTGCGTCAGTACTAGCGGTTCTACATTCTCAAAAACATATGTTGGTTTGCCGCTTGCGTTGTGCTGCAGAACTTTCGTGCGGCCGTACTTCGTATATTGGACGTCATTTGCTGCTACTACGGTCGTAATAAAGTGCGGCTGCATGCGCGTTCGCACTGCGTTCGTCTGACCCCAGCCTAACAGGGATATCCTATTGAAGAGTAGATTTCTCTATTTTGCCCTTAAATAACTGGATCCTGCTGGCGGGCGGGCGGGCTGGCGGGCTGGCGGGCGGGCGGGCGGGCGGGCGGCCTCTGCACAATTACAAGAATTTTTTATTTTATTTTATGCTTTTCTATTTTTTTTTCTCCCTCGCAGCACTGCTGCTCCTCCTCTTCAGCTCAGGAGCCGCTGGACCCAGGCGTCCCTGAAGCTTTTCTGTGCAGTTTCTGCGCCTATACAACGTGTGTAGAGTAGGAACCACAAACTACGCAGCGCTACGGGATTCACACACTTTCCATACACAAGTTGCGAAGCGCCTGCGCAGAGCGATGGATCGGAGCTGCACGCGCATGCACAGATCTGATCCATCGCTGCCTCTCTGGGAACGCTCGCTACAGCGATTGGTCTCACAGGGTGACGTCGGCTGCTCTGTGTATGACATCAGTAGTGACTGGCAACCGGGAAATTCTAAATCCTGGCTGCTGTTGACGCCGGGTGGGGTGGGAATCCTCCACTTCACATAAAAGGGAGACGCTGTTCATCCTGACCTTTAACTGATACTTGTTTAACGTAACCAAAACGTATTCTGCTCCATAAATAAACATAAAGGTTACATTGTATCACATTAAGGGTTATTCAGAGAGCACCGAAATGTCGCCGACATTTCAGTGCTCTCTCGTTCCCCGCGCTTCTCTGCACTTCAAAGTTCCCCACCCTGCGGCAAATTCAGCATTTACTGCAGGGTGCCTGGAGTGCAGGGAAAACCCACGAACACCTACCGGAACCGCCAAGAAAACAACACCGAACACACGCTGGAAAAACCTTGCCGAACACGCCAGAAAAAGCAGACGAGCCACCGATCACAGCGCAGACCAGCCGCCAGAAAAAGCCGTCAAGCTGACGAACGGGGTAAAAAAAAAAAACCAGTTCACTTGAAAGAGTCAAAATTTAAACTCTGTTTGCAAAAAAACTACTGAACTAAAATGTCTGGAATTTACATATAAAATCCATTGAATGATATTAAAAAGAGCTATTACAGAATAAAGAAAAAACGCTTAAAAAAAAAAGGAAAAAATATTTTGCCAAAAAAATCCCGAAAAAATGCCTGAAAGATCCTAAAAAAATCAATAGATAAAAGAGACTTTTTGCTGTAGATTAAATAATAACCGTTTTTTTAGCTATTGGATTAAAACGGGAATATTTTTAACATTGAAACCTATGGGATTCGCCTGATTAAACCTGCCGAATTAAACCACTGAATATCAGGGCATTTCACTGACATTTCTCTGCTGTTCAATGTGAATAGATTAACCATTGCTTCTCTATGGATGATTTCACTGCCGCCGAACAGGCACCGTATTTCACTGCCGCCAAACAGCACCGTATTTCACTGCCGCCGAACAGCACCGTATTTCACTGCCGTCGAACAGGCACCGTATTTCACTGCCGTCGAACAGGCACCGTATTTCACTGCCGTCAAACAGCACCGTATTTCACTGCCAGTTCACCAAATTTTGGCAAACTGTCTGCTCTCTGAAAAGCCAAATGGCCCCGAAATGTCACCGTATGCTTAATTTCAGTGTCCGGTTCCATTTCGGCGGCATTTCGGACCTCTCAGAATGGTCCCTATTGTGTATTAACACCTTTTCCCCAAACCCCTGTGATAGAGAGAGATTGTGGGGGTCCACAGGACCCTTGTTATTAAACTCTACACATGGTTTATCTAGAAGAAGACCCGGGGGGGGGGGGGTCACGCTGGAGAGGCCAGGATGATCCCCACTTATATTACTATTTTTTAACTCTCTGTCTGCCGGGGCCCTGTGAATACAGAAGGGGTTTGTTCTGTATTAGGACTCGGCGTTAAAGACAAGCGGCGCTTGACATATCATCGGCAGCAGCGGCAGGGGTTAATCGCCGGGTCACTCATTTAAAGACAATAAGATGATTATTATTGTTATAATTGTTCCAAGAGCCCTCAGCCCCTCTTAACCCCTTCAGCCGCCATCGCATGTCCTATGCCCAGCCAGCTTATATTGGAAAGTCGATGGAAAACGTAAACGTTGATCGATGCGCCCCAAAGGGTTCTGGGAGATCGTAAGTGTCAGCCAGAAGTAGCATGTCCTGGTTTCATTCCCGCGCCGCCTCTCTCCGCTGTTTTTCCACGCAGGGCTGCTGGCCCGGGATCAGACGTTACTCCGCTGGCGAGAACCTCCACAGAACAAACAATTCCATATGTTTATGGCAAGAGGAGAGCGGCCAAGCTGGGACGACGAACCCCGAGGAATAGCTGAGGGATGATCTGTGCGTGATGTGCTCAAAGTGTCGTGGGGGGGGGGGAGGCAGGGTTCATATTTAGGAACAAATGAAGATGTAAGACATTATATGGGCTCTATTCCATGCTGGATGCTAACGTGAAGACAGTAAGCAGGATCACTTGCTCCTCACTGCGGGGCTATGGCCATAGATTGGAGTCTATGGGTCCAGAAAACGGAACTATTGACTTGCATTGTGTGGATTGCATGGGAAGATGTCACCAGGAGGTAGTATCCAGTGCACAATAGACCCCCTGCAGCCTTGTCTAAACATTCTCTCTCCCACCCCATTACCCCTTCACTCCTGCTTTATCCTGTACCACAGCTGTAAAGTGAGACTTGCCATAGGATTTTGGTAAATGTTGCATCATGGGAAAAATCCACAAAATGGAAACAGGAGATAAAAAAACTAACGTTATTTCTCCTTTTTACATGAAATTACTTCAAACAAAGGGAAAAACAGCAGCAGCTTGTGTTTTATAATGTGTTTAATAATGTGTTTTATAAAGTGTTTTATAAGGTGTTTTATAAGGTGTTTGTTTGTAATGCACAAGTCATGGTTACAGCTTATTATGTCAGTGGCCGTGTCCCTTGTCCCCTGTGTTTGATGGGGATAAGGAATCGTCTGTTCCTGCAGGATTGTATCCAGAATAAGATACTCTGTTTCAGGCGAGGATGCCGGGATCAGCTCTGGCTCTGGCAGATGTCTAACCCTGGGAATATTCTGAATGGTGTTAGTCATTATCGCCTCAGCCTGTAGCCAAGCCGCCAGAATATCTCCGAGTGAGACATTTAACATATTTAAGGAGCCGCAAGGCCCATAAAGACGTCCTAATGAGTCACTCGACCTTCATTCACCAAGCCCTTGAGTGGTAAATCCGGGACCGACGTCCTGCCAGCCCAGTGCTCTGTGCGCCATGTATAGCAGTAACGCTGGGCTCCCGCAGAGTGAATCACAGAGATTCAATCGTAAGAAATGTAAGATAAAACAGATACACTGAGTCACCCGGATCCCCCCCCCCACGCCGTCACCTCCCCGTATCCTTATTACATCTCCGGATGAATATGGCTGCATGAACATAATACAATAACATGTAGGTGTTTTATTCCATGCCGGGATCCTTCCCTTTCCCGCGACTCATAATTATCCATCACTTCTTGCAAAGTTGCGGCCGTCTCAGATGTTATAGTATAAAGCACAAAAGGATAGTGGAGCACTTAGTCTATATCAATAAATTGTGCCATTAAGCCATTGCAAAGTTTCGTGGTGCTCACAGTCCCAGGGTGGCCAGTCCAGCATCTTATCCAAAGACCGACGTGAGGGCCAAGCACTCCAATGCACTCCAATGAAACGCGTTGGGAGTTTCTATTTTTTCGCATGTTTTATATTATTTTATTTTTTTCATATATCTATTAAAAATATATTTTTTAAGTCCATGTTGAGCTGCCTTGAGTTAAGCGGAGTATATGGCCTCAGATGCTGACAGGATTCTGACACACCTATCCACGGGAAGACTATACGGACAGAGAAGCTTTTGTATTATTTATATCTTGCGCGCAGGATTTATACGGAGGAGAGAGGAATATTCCCCTTTGTATAGTGAGTTACACGACGTATACTGGTTTCTGTTGCGCCTTTTCTATATCCTTATATTTCATTGTGTGCTTTGGAGAACACACAGACAACTCGACACAGACACGACTCGACACACACCAAGACACGACTCGACACACACCAAGACACGACTCGACACACACCAAGACACGACTCGACACACACCAAGACACGACTCGACACACACACAGACACGACTCGACACACACACAGACACGACTCGACACACACACAGACACGACTCAACACACACACAGACACGACTCAACACACACAGACACGACTCGACAGACACAGACACGGCAGACACGACTCGACACACAGACACGACTCGACACACACAGACACGACTCGACACACACAGACACGACTCGACACACACACAGACACGACTCGACACACACACAGACACGACTCGACAGACACAGACACGACAGACACGACTCGACACACAGACACGACTCGACACACACAGACACGACTCGACACACACAGACACGACTCGACACACACACACACAGACACGACTCGACACACACACAGACACGACTCGACACACACAGACAACTCGACACAGACACGACTCGACACACACAGACACGACTCGACACACACAGACACGACTCGACACACACAGACACGACTCGACACACACACACACAGACACGACTCGACACACACACACACAGAAAAGACTCGACACACAGACACGACTCGACACACAAAGACACGACTCGACACACACGACTCGACACACGCGACACACACAGACAACTCGACAACGGTGTTGGAATTTGTACACCTATGTTTGCTGTGATAAGCACAGAGTGTTTGTGCTTTTTTCACCTTGTGATTTTGGTTTTTCTTCTTTGTTGCTGTACCAAGCGTTACATCTGTATCCCCGGAGAATCTCTGACCTGTGAACGTTCCACTCGCGCGGCCTTGGCTCCTATCGCTGCTCTTGTTATTTTGCAACTTTGTACCTTATAAAACAAATATTCCGATGCTTGGTGTAAATATATGTTTCTTTAATCTGCGTTAGAGCTGCTCTCTATGTGATGTCTAAGGCTGGCAGCACACGAGCAAACATTTTGCGTCCGTCTGGCCGCACTGTTTGCCGTCTGTCGTAGCTTTATAAAGGAGTCCATTAAACACACCACACGCAGCCCCTGCGCACTTGTTCATGGACGGGCAAAGCATAAAGCCACGGACGCAAAAATAACATCGACGGGAAAACGCTAAACGGACGCAGAAACAACGCCGCCATGTATTATCCAGGGTGCGGAGACATCAGACGTTACGGATACACTTTATGCAGTACTCACAATATCTCCCGTGAAAAAGTGCGTCCGTAATGGACGCAGTACAGTATATGCTCGTGTGCCGGCTGCCTAAGGCTATAGGGTCAGACAAGCGCGTTCTGTGCAGACTATGCGTCCCTGCACAACGGACGTACTTTCTGACTGACGACAAGGTAGTGGCCACACTGTCTGTTTTTTTCACTGACGTTATTTTTGATGGATGTAGATGGGAAATAAAATTAATATGAAAAACATTTTGTCCGTCAAAAATGCTGGACGTACAGTTGTGTTCAAAATTATTCAACCCCCAATGCTGTAAAGGGTTTTAGGGAATTTAGTGACATTTGTAATTGTATTCAGAATGAAATCCTACAAGGACTTTTTAAAGAACCATATGCAACTAAAATGACATCAATTGGTTTTGTAATACAGTAGTAAATGTTTCTTTTGTGAATTCTTCATTGACACAATTATTCAACCCCTTAAAGACTACCACTCTGAAGAACAGAGGTTCATTTAAGTGTTTTCAATCAGGTATTGAAAACACCTGTGGATGTCACGGAGCAGCAATAAAGCATAATAAGCACCAATTAGGCAGCTTTAAAATGACTGTGATACTCAGCTCCTTCTAGACATTTACTGGTGTGGTTACAAACATGGTGAAGTCAAGAGAATGGTCCAGGAAGACAAGAGAAGAGGTGATTACTCTTCACAGGAGGGCAATGGCTCTAAGAAGATTGCAAAGATGTTAAACATACCAAGAGAGACCATAGGAAGCATCATTCGCAAATTCAAGGCAAAGGGCACTGTTGAAACGCTACCTGGTCGTGGCAGAAAGAAGATGCTGACTTCGACTGCTGTGCGCTACCTGAAGCGTAGAGTGGAGAAAAGTCCCCGTGTGACTGCTGAGGAACTGAGAAAAGATTTGTAAGATGTGGGTACTGAAGTTTCAGCTCAGACAATACGGCGCACACTGCCTAATGAAGGCCTCCATGCCAGAACTCCCAGGCGCACCCCCTTGCTGTCTCCAAAGAATAAGAAGAGTCGACTGCAGTATGTCAAAAGTCATGTGGACAAACCACAGAAGTTTTGGGATAGTGTTCTGTGGACTGATGAAACAAAATTAGAACTGTTTGGGCCCATGGATCAACGCTATGTTTGGAGGATGAAGAACAAGGCCTATGAAGAAAAGAACACCTTGCCTACTGTGAAGCATGGCGGGGGGTCAATCATGCTTTGGGGCTGTTTTTGCTTCTGCAGGTACAGGGAAGCTTCAGCGTGTGCAAGGTACCATGAATTCTCTTCAGTACCAGGAGATATTGGATGACAATGTGATGCAGTCCGTCACAAACCTGAGGCTTGGGAGACGTTGGACCTTTCAACAGGACAATGATCCCAAGCATACCTCCAAGTCCACTAGAGCATGGTTGCAGATTAAAGGCTGGAACTTTTTGGAGTGGCCATCGCAGTCACCTGACTTAAATCCGATTGAGAACCTCTGGTGGGACTTAAAGAAAGCAGTTGCAGTGCGCAAGCCTAAGAATGTGACAGAACTGGAGGCTTTTGCCCTTGACGAATGGGCGAAGATACCCGTAGATCGCTGCAAGACACTTGTGTCAAGCTATGCTTCACGTTTAAAAGCTGTTATAACTGTAAAAGGATGTTGTACTAAGTACTAAGATTGAATGTCACTTGGGGGTTGAATAAAACTGATAATGATGTGAGCACAGAAAAGACATTTGTGGTTATTTCATTATAAATGTTATGTTATATTTGTCTGACCTACACGTGCCTCTTTGATTTAATTGTAAGCAAGATGACTGAATGATCAAAATCAATGTCAAACTGGCCAAAACACTCAATTTCAGTGGGGGTTGAATAATTTTGAACACAACTGTATAAATGCTGGACGTATAAATGCTGGACGTATAAATGCTGGGCGTGTAAATGCTGGACGTATAAATGCTGGACGTATAAATGCTGGACGTGTAAATGCTGGACGTATAAATGCTGGACGTATAAATGCTGGACATGTAAATGCTGGATGTGTAAATGCTGGACGTATAAATGCTGGACGTATAAATGCTGGAGGTATAAATGCTGGACGTGTAAATGCTGGACGTATAAATGCTGGACGTATAAATGCTGGACGTATAAATGCTGGACGTATAAATGCAGGACATGTAAATGCTGGACATATAAATGCTGGAGGTATAAATGCAGGAGGTATAAATGCTGGACGTGTAAATGCTGGACGTGTAAATGCTGGAGGTATAAATGCTGGACGTGTAAATGCTGGACGTGTAAATGCTGGATGTGTAAATGCTGGACGTATAAATGCTGGACGTATAAATGCTGGACATGTAAATGCTGGATGTGTAAATGCTGGACGTATAAATGCTGGACGTATAAATGCTGGACGTATAAATGCAGGACGTGTAAATGCTGGACATATAAATGCTGGAGGTATAAATGCAGGAGGTATAAATGCTGGACGTGTAAATGCTGGACGTATAAATGCTGGACGTGTAAATGCTGGACGTGTAAATGCTGGACATATAAATGCTGGAGGTATAAATGCTGGACGTGTAAATGCTGGACGTATAAATGCTGGACGTATAAATGCTGGACGTATAAATGCTGGAGGTATAGATGCAGGACATGTAAATGCTGGACGTGTAAATGCTGGACGTGTAAATGCTGGAGGTATAAATGCAGGACGTATAAATGCTGGAGGTATAAATGCTGGACGTGTAAATGCTGGACGTATAAATGCTGGACGTATAAATGCTGGACGTATAAATGCTGGACGTGTAAATGCTGGACGTGTAAATGCTGGAGGTATAAATGCTGGAGGTATAAATGCTGGAGGTATAGATGCAGGACATGTAAATGCTGGACGTGTAAATGCTGGACGTGTAAATGCTGGAGGTATAAATGCAGGACGTATAAATGCTGGAGGTATAAATGCTGGACGTGTAAATGCTGGACGTATAAATGCTGGACGTATAAATGCTGGACGTGTAAATGCTGGACGTGTAAATGCTGGAGGTATAAATGCTGGAGGTATAAATGCAGGACATATAAACGCTGGACGTGTAAATGCTGGACGTATAAATGCTGAACGTGTAAATGCTGGTGAACACAGCAACACATACAGTGGCACATACAGCGGTGCACACAGCAACACATACAGCGGCGCACACAGCAACACATACAGCGGTGCACACAGCAACACATACAGCGGTGCACACAGCAACACATACAACGGTGCACACAGCAACACATACAGCGGCGCATAAAGGGCATGGGCTGAAGAAGAGATGGAACATGGGGCTGCAGTCACAGAACATCCAGAAAGGTGGAGGCTTTGGGTCTCGCTCAGTCCTTGCTGCTTTCCTCTGGTCAAACCGTACACAGGATGAAAATAAACGATGAATTATAAACCCCTGTGTAAAAGTGTCAGGAGGGGATGAAGGGGGTGAAGAGGGTGAAGGGGATGAAGGGGATGAAGAGGATGAAGGGAATGAAGGGGATGAAGGGAATGAAGAGGATGAAGGGGATGAAGAGGATGAAGGGGATGAAGGGGATGAAGAGGATGAAGGGGATGAAGGGGATGAAGAGGATGAAGGGGATGAAGAGGATAGGAACAATGTTGCATTAAATATACTTTGTAGCTGATGTTTGATATTGTTATCAGCTCTGCTCAGTTATTTGTCTCTTCTCCCTGACACTCCCTGCTTTGTAACACATCACCCGCAGGTCTCCACAGACACAATGTTTAGAAATTCCTCCCTGTAGTGTAACACTGAGACTCTGTAGTGTGAGCGGGAGGAATTTCTAAATATAGAGATGTGATAATAGGGCTTGGCAGGTCTGTAGTCAATGTAGTATATATATGTATAGCTCCTGCTTTACACGTTACTGTCACATCAGATTCTGTTATACTGTTACTAGTTACTGGATGGAAAGTCTCCTTTCTTCCTGCTCCGAGGCGGCAGGAGCGTCTCCATCTTTAGAGACATAATACGCTCGGCGCAATTATATTTTTTTCTGATTTGGCCTAAAATTACATTCGTGTGGGATTTGGCGTTTAGGAAACGCTCAGTAAATTGTTCTCTGGTGCAGATACAATTTATAATGGACACGTTCTGTGTAAGGCTAATGTCAGATGAACGCATTCTGAGCGCACTCTGCGTGCACAACAGATGGACGTACTGACGGAAGATACTGCAGACACCACACGGTCCGTTTTTCTTGACAGACGTAGAAAAAACGTTGCGTGTGCGCAGTGTGTGCGCAGTTCAGTCCGGACGCACTTCGTGTGTGGGTCTCTATTGCTCATGATTCTATGCTACGACGGACGTTAAACTGTGCGGCAACACGGACGTGATCACTGCGTTCGTCTGATACCGGCCTATGTTAAAAGTGCTGGCGGCTGGTCTGAAGAGCCAAGGTTTTACAGGAGGGTGTTTTGGGGTGAGGGGTAGGAGCAGGGCTGCCTTCAGAAAATTTGCCAACAGAGTATCTTTGCTTTCGGGTCAGAGAGCCCGATACTGGAACGTCTGTCCCAGGGACGGACACCTGAGGTGGCGATTCGGGCTCGTTGCAGCTAATGGACCTCATGGACCTTAACCCCCAGATGGCAGCTCAGGGTGGATTATGTAAACACAGATGCTCCTGCAGCACTTCAGAGTGCCGCCACGTTAGGGTTGCCACATCGTTAGGGTGACCATAGCGACCATGTTTAAGGCTAGGGTCAGACGAACGCATTTTTCACGTCGTCCGTGAAAAAGTTCGGTCGAACGAACGTACGTATTTTCCCCCGGAATACGCGATAGCGGTCATACGATGCGCCTTTTCGTCCGTGATTTTGTACGGATCATCAATAAAACACTTTTTGAGTCTGGACGTTATGTTGGCCGGACATTAGCAGCGTCTGACGTCTCCTAATCACGCACACACGCCGCTATGCGGCCGCAGCGCACTCTGTACGTCAGTAGTAGCGGTTTGACGTTCTCGAAAAAATGCGTTCGTTGGCCACTTGCGTTGCGCGGACGAACTTTCGTGCGGCCGTTCGTCGTATGTTCCCCGGCATTGGACGTCATTTGCTGCTAGTACGGCCGTGATTTCGTGCGGCTAAACGCACGTTAAAACTGCGCTAGTCTGACCCTAGCCTAAAAGGGACACGTAATTTATTCCTGCTGATGAGCAGTGCATGAAAAATGCCACCCCGCAGCATGTATAATCCATACACTGCAGGTAAGAAATCATAAAGGAGCCCCAGGTGACCTGCCTTGTTTTCCTTCCTACGGGATATGAATTATACATGTTGCAGGGCAGCACTTTTCCCTGTGCATAAAATAGCAATACATGTCCCTTTAAACATGGCCGTTATGGTCATCCTACACATCTGCCATGTTTTTCTGGACACATATCACTATGTCATGCAGAGTGGGAGCACAGGGAAAGGTGCTGCCCTGCAACATGTTTAATTCATATGCCACAGGAAGGAAAACAAGAGAGGTCACCTGGGATTCCTTTATGATTTCTTACCTGCAGTGTATGGTTTATACATGCTGCGGGGTGGCATTTTCCATGCACTGACCATCAGCATGAATACATTACAGGTGTCCTGGAAAACACGGCCAATTAAGGCTATGGTCAGACTAACGCATCTTTTGCGTTGTCCGTGAAAAAGTGCGTTTAAATGAATGGATGTATTTTTTCACGGAATACGCGATAGCGATCATACGATGCGCATTTTCGTCCGTGATTTTGTACGGATCGTCAATAAAACACTTTTTGCGTCTGGACGTTATGTTGGCCGGACATTAGCAGCGTCTGACGTCTCCTAATCACGCACACACGCCGCTATGCGGACGCAGCGCACTCTGTACGTCAGTAGTAGCGGTTTGACTTTCTAGAAAAAATGCGTTCGTTTGCCACTTGCGTTGCACGGACGAACGTTCGTGCGGCCGTTCGTCGTATGTTACCCGGCATTGGACGTCATTTGCTGCTAGCGCGGCCGTGATTTCGTGCGGTTAAACGCACGTTAAAACTGCTTTCGTCTGACCTTAGCCTAAGATGTAATAAAAAATGTCTGCTTTTTGTTACATTCTATGATATTTGAAGCATAACTGTCGATTTTCTATATTTACTTAATAACATTTTTTTTAGGATTTCGTTCTAATCACGGAGCTGATTTGTTGTTTTTATATATCGGGTGACAATGTCTGCCGCCTGAGCCCCGATATCAAACACCCCGTTTCATATATGTCATGTCATAGGAATCTCTACCTGGTGGAACGGGATACATTGGTTCTTGCAGTGGTTTTCTCCGTTCTCATCGATGATCCAGTCTGAGATCCAGTTGTGAGCACAGACCAGGTCGGACCGGCACGCGTTAAACCTGGAGGGAAAAGAAGAAAAGGCGCAAAATGCTCAGAATCCACACGGAGGACAGATCGGGGTCAAAAACCAGGATTTGATGCCTGTAGAAATCCTGGATTCTGCTTCATTTTACACATGGTTTTTCAGGATTATAGATATTGCCTTGAGCTTCCAGACGGCTGACGGGGTGGGGGGGGGGGGGGTTACTGCTTCACCTGGAGATCTCTCCTGTGCCCCCAAAAAGGAAAGCCCTGGGGGTCTATTAACTAAACAGTGAGTCTGGACAGGGGGAGAAGTGACTAGTCTGGTAAATGAAGCATTTTAGCAGTTGCCCCGGTCAGTGATCCATACACAGTAATGATGCAGCATCTCAGCCGGGAAGCATTAAATCAGAGACATCAAACTCTGACCCCACAGATGTTTATTGCCTACAAATCCCAGAATTCCTTGAATGCTAGAAATGAAGAGGGAATCATGGGAATTCTAGCACAGAAACATCTGGGGGGGGGGTCAGAGTTTGCCGGCCCTGGATTAATTGAAGGTTTTGACGCAGCGGCTGGAGTTATTTGAAGTCTCGGGGTGATCGCGGCAGCATATTAATAATTATTATGTATTTTTCTCATAAGGAGGAAACGCTCGTTTTTTCGCTCTGACTCACCAGTTGTCGCAAAACGATTGGCAAATGGGAACGTGCACGATGGCGAACGACATGTTGGGGTGAATCCAGCGGTCGGCGTCCGGGGAGCACTGGTAAAAACACTCCAGTTTCTTCAAGTAAGCTTCACACCTGGAAGGTAAAGGAAGACGTGCTCTTAGTTATAGCGAGCGACGCGCGTCCATTCGCTGCCGCCATTCGACCTGGCGCATCAGCCAACAAGATAATCTCTGCCGCACGAGTCGAGTCCTCTTGCGGGGATTAGAGGAGGACGGGGAAATGGGGCGTTCTGATGGTTTGTAAATTAAACGTAATGATTAGAGCCTGGTAAAAGAAGCTTTCTAGCAGTTTAAACGCCTTTTTTCTGGTGTTTTGATCCCATTTCCACAAAAGCCTTTAATGAAGGTCACACCTTTATCTTTATCAGATGAGAGGGAGGAGGATTGATGGAAATGCTGCAGAGTGTTTGTGTGTTGTGTGCTTTGCGGCACTAGGGTTGAGGACTGAGCACTGAGATCAGGTTACAGAGGGAAAGAGGAATACGGAAAGCTTTAACACAGAAGAAGTAGAGCTTCCTTCCAGCTCACCTACAAGCACAGGAATCCCGCTAGCATCAAATCCATCCTGCTCACCTAAAAGCACAGGAATCCCGCTAGCATCAAATCCTTCCAGCTCACCTACAAGCACAGGAATCCCGCTAGCATCAAATCTCTCCTGCTCACCTACAAGCACAGGAATCCCGCTAGTATCAAATCCCTCCTGCTCACCTACAAGCACATGAATCCCGCTAGCATCAAATCCCTCCTGCTCACCTACAAGCACAGGAATCCCGCTAGCATCAAATCCTTCCTGCTCACCTACAAGCACAGTAAACCCGCTAGCATCAAATCCTTCCAGCTCACCTACAAGCACAGGAATCCCGCTAGCATCAAATCCTTCCTGCTCACCTACAAGCACAGGAGTCCCGCTAGCATCAAATCCCTCCTGCTCACCTACAAGCACAGGAATCCCGCTAGCATCAAATCCTTCCTGCTCACCTACAAGCACAGTAAACCCGCTAGCATCAAATCCTTCCTGCTCACCTACAAGCACAGGAATCCCGCTAGCATCAAATCCTTCCTGCTCACCTACAAGCACAGGAATCCCCTAGCATCAAATCCTTCCTGCTCACCTACAAGCACAGGAATCCCGCTAGCATCTAATCCCTCCTACTCACTAACAAGCACATGAATCCCGCTAGCATCAAATCCCTCCTGCTCACCTACAAGCACAGGAATCCCGCTAGCATCAAATCCTTCCAGCTCACCTACAAGCACAGGAATCCCACTAGCATCAAATCCTTCCTGCTCACCTACAAGCACAGGAATCCCGCTAGCATCAAATCCTTCCTGCTCACCTACAAGCACAGGAATCCCACTAGCATCAAATCCTTCCTGCTCACCTACAAGCACAGGAATCCCGCTAGCATCTAATCCCTCCTACTCACTAACAAGCACATGAATCCCGCTAGCATCAAATCCCTCCTGCTCACCTACAAGCACAGGAATCCCGCTAGCATCAAATCCTTCCAGCTCACCTACAAGCACAGGAATCCCACTAGCATCAAATCCTTCCTGCTCACCTGCAAGCACAAGAATCCCGCTAGCATCAAATCCTTCCAGCTCACCTACAAGCACAGGAATCCCACTAGCATCAAATCCTTCCTGCTCACCTGCAAGCACAGGAATCCCGCTAGCATCTAATCCCTCCTACTCACTAACAAGCACACGAATCCCGCTAGCATCAAATCCCTCCTGCTCACCTACAAGCACAGGAATCCCGCTAGCATCAAATCCCTCCTGCTCACCTACAAGCACATGAATCCTGCTAGCATCAAATCCTTCCTGCTCACCTACAAGCACATGAATCCCGCTAGCATCAAATCCTTCCTGCTCACCTACAAGCACAGGAATCCCGCTAGCATCAAATTCCTCCTGCTCACCTACAAGCACATGAATCCTGCTAGCATCAAATCCTTCTTGCTCACCTACAAGCACAGGAATCCCGCTAGCATCAAATCCCTCCTGCTCACCTATAAGCACAGCAATCCCGCTAGCATCTAATCCCTCCTACTCACTAACAAGCACACGAATCCCGCTAGCATCAAATCCCTCCTGCTCACCTACAAGCACAGGAATCCCGCTAGCATCAAATCCCTCCTGCTCACCTACAAGCACATGAATCCTGCTAGCATCAAATCCTTCCTGCTCACCTACAAGCACATGAATCCCGCTAGCATCAAATCCTTCCTGCTCACCTACAAGCACAGGAATCCCGCTAGCATCAATTCCTCCTGCTCACCTACAAGCACATGAATCCCTAGCATCAAATCCTCCTGCTCACCTGCAAGCACAGGAATCCCGCTAGCATCTAATCCCTCCTACTCACTAACAAGCACACGAATCCCGCTAGCATCAAATCCCTCCTGCTCACCTACAAGCACATGAATCCCGCTAGCATCAAATCCTTCCTGCTCACCTACAAGCACAGGAATCCCGCTAGCATCAAATTCCTCCTGCTCACCTACAAGCACATGAATCCTGCTAGCATCAAATCCTTCCTGCTCACCTACAAGCACAGGAATCCCGCTAGCATCAAATCCCTCCTGCTCACCTATAAGCACAGCAATCCCGCTAGCATCAAATCCTTCCAGCTCACCTACAAGCACAGGAGTCCCGCTAGCATCAAATCCTTCCTGCTCACCTACAAGCACAGGAATCCCGCTAGCATCAAATCCTTCCTGCTCACCTACAAGCACAGGAATCCCACTAGCATCAAATCCCTCCTGCTCACCTACAAGCACAGGAATCCCGCTAGCATCAAATCTCTCCTGCTCACTAACAAGCACATGAATCCCGCTAGCATCAAATCCCTCCTGCTCACCTACAAGCACAGGAATCCCGCTAGCATAAAATCCTTCCTGCTCACCTACAAGCACAGGAATCCTGCTAGCATAAAATCCTTCCTGCTCACCTACAAGCACAGGAATCCCGCTAGCATCGAATCCTTCCAGCTCACCTACAAGCACAGGAATCCCGCTAGCATCAAATCCTTCCTGCTCACCTACAAGCACAGGATTCCCGCTAGCATCAAATCCTTCCAGCTCACCTACAAGCACAGGAATCCCGCTAGCATCAAATCCTTCCTGCTCACCTACAAGCACAGGAATCCCACTAGCATCAAATCCTTCCTGCTCACCTACAAGCACAGGAATCCCACTAGCATCAAATCCTTCCTGCTCACCTACAAGCACAGTAAACCCACTAGCATCAAATCCTTCCTGCTCACCTACAAGCACAGGAATCCCGCTAGCATCAAATCCTTCCTGCTCACCTACAAGCACAGGAATCCAGCTAGCATCAAATCCTTCCTGCTCACCTACAAGCACAGGAATCCAGCTAGCATCAAATCCTTCCTGCTCACCTACAAGCACAGGAATCCCACTAGCATCAAATCCTTCCTGCTCACCTACAAGCACAGGAATCCCACTAGCATCAAATCCTTCCTGCTCACCTACAAGCACAGGAATCCAGCTAGCATCAAATCCTTCCTGCTCACCTACAAGCACGGGAATCCCACTAGCATCAAATCCTTCCTGCTCACCTACAAGCACAGGAATCCCGCTAGCATCAAATCCTTCCTGCTCACCTACAAGCACAGGAATCCCGCTAGCATCAAATCCTTCCTGCTCACCTACAAGCACAGGAATCCCACTAGCATCAAATCCTTCCTGCTCACCTGCAAGCACGCTTTGTGCCTCCAGGAAAAAGCTGAGGGAGCACAGGCTTTCAGTGACCGCATGGAGAGTCTGCCGCTGTGACGCTTTATCTGCTTCTCATGGAAAACCGTAATAATAGCGCAATGTCTCACTGTGATCAATGCGCCTCCCACCATCACTAACCCCTTGGCTGGGGAAAGGGTCCTGTGACTCCAAACAAGCTTTATAGGGTTGCCAGGTTGGCCATGTTTTCCTGGACACATAATTTATTTATGCTGATGGGCAGTGCATGAAAAATGCCACCCCGCAGCATGTATAACCCATACACAGCAGGAAAGGAATCCCAGGTGACCTGCCTCGATTTCCTTCCTGCAGCATATGAATTATACACGTTGCAGGGCAGTACTTACCCAGTGCTCCCCCTGTGCACGAAATGGTGATATGTGTCACATAAAAACATGGCCGACCTGGTAACCTCAATTTATACTCTAGTGATACCTTGTACCAAATTCCAAGGATCTGTTTGTGCCATCCAACCTCAGAGGAAAACGTTGCAAACCTGCCACACGTAGGTCCAAGCAATGAAGTCTACATTGGGTCGTGTTTGGTTCCATCTTCATATTTCCACCAGATATTTAGCCGCGGGGATTCCTCGTCAGTTCTCAGCTCGTCGTTTAGTGAATGACCCCCATTTATACGCCGGAGCATACGGCGTATCTGGAAGGAGAGCATGGACGCTGCCTTTCCCCCTCCTGCAGCGGAACTGGAATGTGGAGCCTTTTTTCCTGCTCTTTATGAGTTATGGGTCACCGGGGAATTTTTGGGGAACATATTGGCGGTGCGGCTGCAGCGCTATAAATATTAATCTTCCCCGTGTGCTTTATGGCTTTGCGGTATTTATAACTTCCCACAGCCGCGCTGAGCTGCACGGAGAAACCGCAGAGCGCCCCCCTGGGAGCATCATACCCGGCCCGCTTGGATGCACTTCATTTCTGTGTTATAGCATTTCCATCCTGCTAATTTCTGCAAAGTTCCCCCTCGCCGCAGGATTCATTAACCCTTTGGATGCATATCTGTCTTCCGGTTATGTTTGGCAGAGCGCGGCACCACCTTTCTTGCAGTGAGAGTTTACAGATTGTAGTGAACTACACTTCCCATGATGCCCAGGTGTCCAATCAGAATGTCCTAATAGACAGCGGGGAGCTATTAACTAAACACAATCAAATATACAGGCTGAGCATGAAGGTCCCTTATCTGTAACTCTGGGGGCCATCTGTAACTCTGTTGTGGATTCAGGATTTTTGGGCGATGTTTACATATAATAAATCATGAGATCTCAGGGACCTAAACACGACATTAATTTCTATTTCATACCTTATACACAGCCCGAGGGGCGTTTTATACAGGATTTAATCATTTTGCCTCCTTCACATAAGTTCGGGGGGGGGGGATTTTCCACTCATGTTGTAAATTCAGCATTCAAAGAAATTTGAAATTTTGGAATTCCGCATAGGAATCTGCAGGGATATTTGAAATATATATATGCCAGCATTCACATGCACCTGGTTGTTTTTTTGAGGTGTGATCAGTGGCGTAGCGTGGGTTGTCAGCGCCCGGGGCCAGCCAAGATTTGTGCCCCCCCCCAACCTGTGAACACGTTATCATGCCCTGATTCCCTTCCACCATTAGGGCATTGAACCCCTTAACTGTGATACAACAACCACTCGGGATACTTGGTTCCAGCCAAACAACACGGTATTCTAGGGTTTAAACAGCCGCAGACTTGAAGTTGTGAAAATGAAAGGTCTTTTTATTCCAGCATAAACAAACACCACACTTGCCTTTGAATCACTATTGCAGGTGATTAAACAAAAAACTACAAATGAAAACCTAACATACAGGATTATTCAGAGAGAGGTGAAAACCAGGAGAATCGCCAGGAGAACGAACAATCTAGGCCAAATAGCTGATTTGAAAAGTGAGATAAATGGGAGAATTTTTCTGGTTTGGCTATTTTGACCTAGAATTTTCACTTCTCCAGCCATTCTCCTGGTATTCACCGCTCTCTGAATAACCCTGTTAGAGTACTTACTGCACATCCAGTGATCCTTACTATACAGGTAACATAATATAATAAACAAAAGGAAATCAGAATCTTTTAGAAGTGTTACTGCTCCCTGCCTTGCTTATATGGATATATTGCCCCAGCTCTCATGGATATATTACCCCCCAGCTCTCATGGATATATTTCCCCAGCTCATATGGATATATTGCCCCACCTCATATGGATATATTGTCCCAGCTCTCATGGATATATTGCCCCAGCTCTCATGAATATATTGCCCCAGCTCTCATGGATATATTGCCCCCCAGCTCTCATGGATATATCGCCCCCAAGCTCTCATGGATATATTGCCCCAGCTCATATGGATTTATTGCCCCAGCTCTCATGGATATATTACCCCCCAGCTCTCATGGATATATTGCCCCAGCTCTCATGGATATATTGCCCCAGCTCTCATGGATATATTGCCCCCAAGCTCTCATGGATATATTGCCCCAGCTCATATGGATTTATTGCCCCAGCTCTCATGGATATATTACCCCCCAGCTCTCATGGATATATTGCCCCAGCTCTCATGGATATATTGCCCCCAAGCTCTCATGGATATATTGCCCCAGCTCATATGGATTTATTGCCCCAGCTCTCATGGATATATTACCCCCCAGCTCTCATGGATATATCGCCCCCAAGCTCTCATGGATATATTGCCCCAGCTCTCATGGATATATTGCCCCCAAGCTCTCATGGATATATTGCCCCAGCTCATATGGATTTATTGCCCCAGCTCTCATGGATATATTACCCCCCAGCTCTCATGGATATATCGCCCCCAAGCTCTCATGGATATATTTCCCCAGCTCATATGGATTTATTGCCCCAGCTCTCATGGATATATTTTCCCAGCTCTCATGGATATATTGCACCCAAGCTCTCATGGATATATTGCCCCAGCTCATATGGATATATTGCCCCAGCTCTCATGGATATATTGCCCCAGCTCATATGGATATATTGCCCCAGCTCTCATGGATATATTGCCCCCCAGCTCTCATGGATATATTGCCCCCCAGCTCTCATGGATATATTGCCCCCCAGCTCTCCCCAGCGTCACGTGACAGCACTCCTTTCCGGGTTCTCCCTTCTGGATTCGGCGGTGTGGCGCGCGGCTGATCGGCTGGGAAATATTAGGGGGTGCAAATTTCAAATTTGCGCCCCTAAGAAAATCGCACCCGGGGCAACTGCCCCGTTGCCCCCCCCACCCACATTACGCCACTGGGTGTTATCATTACTTGTCACCATGTTACAAAGGACGAGGCAGTTAGAGTTATTATTACCAGCATTTCTGCGCTGCCAACATTACCCACAGTGCTTTGCATTATAAATATAGGAGAAGACTGAAAATAAAATAAATAAAAGGTGTTTCGGGCCCTGGAAAGAAGCCATTACAATCTACAGGAAGGATCTGATGAGGATACCATTCTCTTACAGATATAAATCCCGCTTGTTTGATGGCGCCTGTGTAACCTCTCGCTGATTATTCATAGGGAGATAAAAGCACAGAGACTTGACATGATGATTATTCCAGATCAATCTCTCTGCTAATTAACCTCTTCGCCCGCAAAATACTGTATCAACTCGCTGAGCGCTTCACTGAAACTCAACTAATGGAACGGTCTAATTGTTTCTGCAGGAACTGTAGGAAGTCTTGAAATATACATCTATCTATAAATTCACATATCTGTATCTATATCTATTTTATCGTATCTGTCTCTGTATCTGCCGCTTTGCGCTACAATGTAACTACATGACCCACCATTGTGACATGTTAACAGAGCTGAACTGGCCATCGCTGGAATCCAGACGCACCCTTCACCTTTCCAACCTGGTGTTTAAGAGCATCTCTGGGAAGCTGCCACCCTACCTGAATAGGCTGCTTCCCCCAGCAGCTCGCTCATCCTATAACCTCCGATCCAGGACCAGCACCTTACTTGCAATACCACAATACAAAAAGACAGTGGCTCGATCCTCATTTTCCTACAGAGCATCGTAAATATGGAATAATCTCCCAGACACCATCAAATCTTCCCCCAGTCTTAAGTCACTCAAGAGCTCCTTACTAACATACCTCAATACAGAATGCACCTGTAAACATGTAACACAGTGACTATATACAGAATGCACCTTTAAACATATAACATAGTGACTATATACAGAATGCTCCTGTAAACATATAACAGTGACTATATACAGAATGCACCTGTAAACATGTAACAGTGACTATATACAGAATGCACCTGTAAACATGTAACACAGTGACTATATACAGAATGCACCTGTAAACATGTAACACAGTGACTATATACAGAATGCACCTGTAAACATGTAACACAGTGACTATATACAGAATGCACCTGTAAACATGTAACATAGTGACTATATACAGAATGCACCTGTAAACATGTAACCTATTGACTATATACAGAATGCACCTGTAAACATGTAACACAGTGACTATATACAGAATGCACCTGTAAATATGTAACACAGTGACTATATACAGAATGCACCTGTAAACATGTAACATAGTGACTATATACAGAATGCACCTGTAAACATGTAACCTAGTGACTATATACAGAATGCACCTGTAAACATGTAACCTAGTGACTATCAGGGTTATCCAAAGAGATTCGAAAAGTCACCGCACGTTCGGTGACTTTTCGTTCTCTTCAATTCGGTTCCTTTTGCCGATTGCATTTCGGTGACCCTGCGGTCCCCGAATTGCAGGGAAAAGCTGCCGAAAACCTGACGAACACTAACCGAATGCACGCTGAAAACAAGCAAAAACATCTGGATTAACCTTCGAAAAAGCCGAACAGGAGCGAACAGGAGCCGAACATGAGCCGAATCACACAGAGCCGAAGCAGCTGTGACGTAGAGGAGGCAGTGAATAAATTAGAAAAACCATTTGTATGAATCTGGGAAAATGAAACGCTGTTGCAAAGAAACTACTGAGCGAAAATGTCTGAAATTTTCACAGGAGGTCCAGGAATGATAATAAAGAGGGCTGTTACAAAAAAAAATAAGTAAACTGAAAAAAAAAAAAAAAAAAAAATCGGACTTTTTAAAAAAAATAAAAAAAATCTGAAAAATGCTTAAAGTATCCTAAAAAATCTATAAATAAAGAGGACTCTTTGCTGCAGAATTTTAGAATGAACGGTTTATTAGATATTGAATTAAAACGGGAATATTTTTAACATTGAAGCCTATGGATTCTCCTGAATAAATTTGCCGAATGAAACCACGAATGGCAGGGCATTAGGGGAACCTTTCACTGCTGGTTTGTGTTCTCTGAATAGCCGAAGCATTGCTTCTCTATGGGGATTTCACTGCCCTCGAACAGGAACCGAACAGTCACCGTATGTGCAGGCAATTCGCCAGGATTTGGCGTATTGCCTGCTCTCTGGATAGCCGAATGGCCAGGAAAGGTAACCGAACGCTGATTTTCAGCATTCGGTTACCTTTCTCAAGCAATTCGGATCTCTTTGGATAACCCTGTATATTTCCTACATATTTTTCTGATAATTTGTATATTTGTGTTTTTTGTTTTTTTAATATCTTGCATTGTATTACTTTGTATTTCTGTAACTGTGACACTTCAATGTTCTTGAACCCAGGACATACTTGAAAACGAGAGAAATCTCAATGTATCCTTCCTGGTAAAATCCTTTATAAATAAATAAATAAATCTTTATATCTATGACCACAAGACTGTCAGGGTTATCCAAAGAGATTCGAAAAGTCACCGCACGTTCGGTGACTTTTCGTTCTCTTCAATTCGGTTCCTTTTGCCGATTGCATTTCGGTGACCCTGCGGTGTATTCAGCAAGCACCACAGGGTCTCCGAATTGCAGGGAAAAGCTGCCGTAAACTCACCGAAAACTAACCGAATGCACGCTGAAAACAAGCAAAAACATCTGGATTAACCTTCGAAAAAGCCGAACAGGAGCCGAAAAGGAGCGAATCACACAGAGCCGAAGCAGCTGTGACGTAGAGGAGGCAGTGAATAAATTAGAAAAAAACATTTGTATGAATCTGGGAAAAAGAAACGCTGTTTGCAAAGAAACTACTGAGCGAAAATGTCTGAAATTTTCACAGGAGGTCCAGGGAATGATAATAAAGAGGGCTGTTACAAAAAAAAATAAGCAACTGAAAAAAAAAAAAAAAAAAAATCGGACTTTTAATTTTTTTTTTAAAAATTCAGAAAAATGCTTAAAGTATCCTAAAAAATCTATAAATAAAGAGACTTTTTGCTGCAGAATTTTATAATGAACGGTTTATTAGATATTGAATTAAAACGGGAATATTTTTAACATTGAAGCCTATGGGATTCTCCTGAATAAATTTGCCGAATAAACCACCGAATGGCAGGGCATTAGGGGAACCTTTCACTGCTGGTTTGTGTTCTCTGAATAGCCGAAGCATTGCTTTTTTGATGGGGATTTCACTGCCCTCGAACAGGGACCGAACAGGCACCGTATGTGCAGGCAATTCGCCAGGATTTGGAGAATTGCCTGCTCTCTGGATAGCCGAATGGCCAGGAAAGGTAACCGAACGCTGATTTTCAGCGTTCGGTTACCTTTCTCAAGCAATTCGAATCTCTTTGGATAACCCTGTGTATCTATCAATCTAAGAATATCTTTCCATCCGTCTGTCGATCATGTATATTAGTGAAGGTTACTTTGTTTGTTTTTGCTGCCGGCTTTGTTATGTTTCTTTTTTGTTTGTTTACATTTCTAGTGATTTAGATGTAACTTCATTTAAAAAGTAAATTTTTCTAAATACAGTATTTGCAGCTAAAACGCTGACGTTGCCATGAGTAAGCGTTTTGAGAGGCAGTGCAAGGTTATCTTATGTGTAATGTGGGGACAGATTCCTGCTATGACTTTATCCCATATCCACAGCTGCGTTGCTGGGGTCCCAGTGTGGCGGCAATGAGAAGGACCTGTTTTTGTTCAATTTACGGCTTTTCAGCACCTATAAGGAGGACTGACATTTTTTAATTTTTTTTACCCATAGAGTATAGAAATACAGTATATGTCACACAATGCATTTTGTACATACAGCCGGCACGCTCTCTGACTTCACAATATGGAACCCCCAAAGACCTGACAAACACACAATGCTTTATATCAGAAAATAACATGCTCAGGGTAAGCCTAGAATATATACCTCCCAAATGTCCCTATATACAGCCTTATTCCCTCTGCCACTATTCCTCTTTCTTGGGGTTCCTCCAAATATTCAGGGTGTGCGGGTGTCTTTTTAGGGGCTCCTCCATATATTCAGGGTGTGTGGGTGTCTTTTTAGTGGCTCGTCCATATATTCAGGGTGTGCGGGTGTCTTTTTAGGGGTTCCTTCATATATTCAGGGTGTGCGGGTGTCTTTTTAGGGGCTCCTCCATATATTCAGGGTGTGGGTGTCTTTTTAGGGGTTCCTCCATATATTCAGGGTGTGCGGTGTCTTTTTAGGGGTTCCTCCATATATTCAGGGTGTGTGGTGTGTTTTTAGGGGCTCCTCCATATATTCAAGTGTGCGGGTGTCTTTTTAGGGGCTCCTCCATATATTCAGGGTGTGGGTGTCTTTTTAGGGGTTCCTCCATATATTCAGAGTGTGCGGTGTCTTTTTAGGGTCTCCTCATATATATTCAGGGTGTGTGGGTGTCTTTTTAGGGTCTCCTCCATATATTCAGGGTGCGTGGGTGTCTTTTTAGGGTCTCCTCCATATATTCAGGGTGTGTGGGTGTCTTTTTAGGGGCTCCTCCATATATTCAGGGTGTGTGGGTGTCTTTTTAGGGGTTCCTCCATATATTCAGGGTGTTGGGTGTCTTTTTAGTGGCTTGTCCATATATTCAGGGTGTGCGGGTGTCTTTTTAGGGGTTCCTCCATATATTCAGGGTGTGTGGGTGTGTTTTTAGGGGCTCCTCCATATATTCAGGGTGTGTTTTTAGGGGTTCCTCCATATATTCAGGGTGTGCGGGTGTATTTCTAGGGGCTCCTCCATATATTCAGGGTGTGTGGGTGTCTTTTTAGGGGTCTCCTCCATATATTCAGGGTGTGCGGGTGTCTTTTTAGGGGTTCCTCCATATATTCAGGGTGTGCGGGTGTATTTTTAGGAGCTCCACTATATATTCAGGGTGTGCGGGTGTATTTTTAGGGGTTCCTCCATATATTCAGGGTGTGTGGGTGTCTTTTTAGGGACTCCTCCATATATTCAGGGTGTGCGGGTGTATTTTTAGGGGTTCCTCCATATATTCAGGGTGTGTGAGTGTCTTTTTTGTTGGGGTACAGAGGGTTTCTGTATGGTATGTGCACCTCACAACTTGCAATCTCCAGATGCTGCGGCCTAACAGGATATTTCCCGGTATTCCGGCGTGCCGGGCCGGCCTGGTCGTGTTTCTCTTGTGAAATCACAAGATCAGTGGTATATGTATGATACAGATGTATCTTCCTGTCACTGAATGAGACACTGAGGTTTCTCACGTTACCATTTCCTCAGTTTTTTCACCCAGAGCTCCATGACATGGGAATTAATGTTTTTTTTCCACCACAATATATAACTTACTCTTTGCTGAGATTTCCGCATCTGTTCCAGTAGTAATTATCCACCTCGATGACGGGCGAGTGAGACAGCTTCTCCGTGAAGTTAGCGTAGCAGCAGGACGCTGGAAGGGACAGAGGACACATTTATTAAATAAATGAGCGTTTGGTGCGGTTTGGTGCGGGCACACAGAACGCCCCATGCCGCAATCTCTAAGTGTGATGTAAGCCGACAAACTGACAAACGGGTAAAAAAAACAAACCACACTTGAAAGTGTCAAAATTGAAACGCTGTTTGCAAAGAAACTACTGAGCGAAAATGTCTGGAATTTACATATAAGATCCGATGAATGATAATAAAAAGGGCTGTTACAGAAAAAAGAAAAAAAACACAAAAAAATTGCCAACAAATCCTGAAAAAGCCTAAAAGATCCTAAAAAGAATCAAAAAATAAAGGGCCCTATTACATTCCACGTGCGCAAAAATGCATTAACACGAGGGGTAAAACCCTTTGCGCTGAACGTTGTATTACGACGTTCGTGCACAAAATGCGCGTTAACGTCTAACACGAGTGACCCTGCGCGAACCCTTTGCGAGCGCAATTTAGTGCGCGCATCCTATACTTAACATTGTGAGCGCAAATACGTTGGTGCGCTGGTGCGCGCATGGTATTACAATCTTAGCACAAAATTTAACGGACAACGTTTGCGCGCATAATTTTAACGTCTTTGAAAAGCTGGTGGTAACGACAAATTGTAACAACCTGACCGTACCAAACTGCGGATTCACAACGGAGAACGTCGATGCGCACGTTATTTTTACTAGATCCGTCAAAAATGACGGCCACTACCTTGTCTTCCGTCAGAACGTACGAATGTTGTGCGCAGTCCGCACAAAATGACAGACTCGCGTTAAAAATTACATTGCGCTCACTGATTGTACTCTGCGCGCATTTTCGCGCATCGGTTTCCACGAGCGCAATTTCCCGACGGATGAAAAAATGCGCGAGGAATGGAATTCAAGCGGTGATATTCGTGTGTTAACGTTTAACGCTTCGCGCAAAAAAACAGGCGTTTTGCGTACGTTTTTGCGTTAAGTATGTAATAGGGCCCAAAGACTTTTTGCTGCAGATTAAAAGATTAAACGGTTCATTAGATATTGAGTTAAAACGGGAATAATTTTAACATTGAAGCCTATGGGATTCGCCTGATTAAACCTGCCGAATGAAACCACCGAACAGCAGGGCATTTCACTGACATTTCTCTGCTGTTCGGTGTCTGAATAGATTACCCATTGCTTCTCTATGGGGGAATATTTCACAGCAGATATATATATATATATA
The DNA here is from genome assembly GCA_009667805.1 of Leptobrachium leishanense. Lineage (NCBI taxonomy): Eukaryota > Metazoa > Chordata > Amphibia > Anura > Megophryidae > Leptobrachium > Leptobrachium leishanense. The sequence continues at coordinate 26,302 of RXON01004609.1, read as the reverse complement.
TATATATACTGTCTGCTGCAGCACTGGAAACTCCACGCAGGGAGACACTGCACGGTGCTTTGCGTCGGACATGCTGTGCGGACTCTCCCGGTGCTGCAGACCGTGGAGGAGTGACAGTGGGTGCGCAGGAGGACCCGCCTGGAGCTTCAGGGAGATAAGTGAAAATTTGGTCCAGACAGAAGACTGGCTTTTGGGCACCCAGCCTGTATACACTTGCTTATTGCCAAGGAAAGCTGCATGTACAGTATATATTGTGCTGATTTTTAGTGTACGTTTGTAATAAATATTTCAGGGCTGCACAGTCTCATGACCCGAGTAAATGTGATATATATGCAGGGGCCAAGTTCTAAGAAAATAAGCTGGAAACTCACAAAGACGTCTGTCCATTCTGCTCTTAAAGGTTAAGGCAGCTCTAGCAGCTGCAGCGCTTCTTTATGCATGAGAATGCCATTGCTCTGGCAAACACTGAGAAATTGTCATTCGCAATGTACTCAAGTCCTGGAAAATCCCTTCAATATAGACTTTTTAATTTTTAGAAAAATTGTGTCTAAATAAAAAAGTGTTGCATCTTCCCCGGATATCATTAAAATGGGAACCAAGTTCCTCCTGCTAAAATAGTGAGGGAACTGGGCTCCCAGGCGTTCCTGCTGGACCTAACCCCTGCATATATTTATATAAAACACACATGCATACACACACCATGACACGTGCTGGTGTTTACACATATACCGTGATATAATATACAGACGATTCCCTTACATTCAGAGTACAGGACACATTCCCGGGCACCGGTCTCCGCACTCGGGGACGCCTTGTGATGCTTTCCCAGCAGGCACGATTGTTGACAAGTCACAGCAGAGAAGAAAAGGACAAGCGCCAGGAGCGACAGAAGCGACACCGCAAACTTCATAGTGACTGGAGGAGGAAAAGATACATTGTAACATGCAGAAGAACAGAACCTAAAACGCTGGAATCCTGGACCCGGACAATCACGTAATGACTAAACATAGGTTATATCTTATGTGCATTCTGTCTGTCTACTTTTGCGTCTGTCCGTATCTGACAACGTATGTGACGTGTGTATCCATCTATTGGTCTTTCTGTCTGTTTCTATGTGTCCGATCACCATCACCACCACCACCAATCTTTATTTATAAAGCGCCAACATATTCCGCAGAGCTGTACAATAGGGGAGCACAAACATGAGACATACATGATAAACAAGGAAAAGACAACCCTGCCCGTAGGATAGCTAGACTAGGAAAATGCAGCACTTTAACCAAGTGCTCAGCCAGACATCCCGTGAGCTTACAATCTAAAGGACAAAGGTAAGTGAAACAAAAGGTGAGCAGGGGAGTGTGGAACCAGTGGCTAGAGAGAGAAGTTTGAAAAGTGAAACGCTGTTTGCAAAGAAACTACTGAGTGAAAACGTCTGGAATTTACATATAAGATCCAATGACTGATAATAAAAAGGGCTGTTACAGAAAAAAGAAAAAACTATTTTAAAAATAAAACGGAAAAAAAATGTTTGCAAAAAAACCCACAAAAATGCCTAAAAGGTCCTAAAAAATCTAAAAATAAAGAGGCTTTTTACCGCGGAATATCATAATAAACGGTTTATTAGATATTGAATTAAAACGGGAATATTTTTTAACATTGAAGCCTATGGGATTCTCCTGAATAAACCTGCCGAATGAAACCACCGAATGGCAGGGCATTTCGGGAACCTTTCACTGCTGGTTTGTGTTCTCTGAATAGCCGAAGCATTGCTTCTCTATGGGGATTTCACTGCCCTCGAACAGGCATCGAACAGGCACCGTATGTGCAGGCAATTCGCCAGGATTTGGCGAATTGCCTGCTCTCTGAATAGCCGAATGGCCAAGAAAGGTAACCGAACGCTGATTTTCAACATTCGGTTCCCTTTCACCCGCAATTCGGATCTCTTTGAATAACCCTGTATATGTCTGCTGGTCTGTGAATCTGTGTCTGTCTGTTCATCTGTTTGTGTACATGTGTCTGTCTGTGCATCTGTTTGTGTATATGTGTCTGTCTGTCTATGCATCTGTTTGTGTATATGTGTCTGTCTATGCATCTGTTTGTGTATGTGTCTGTCTGTTCATCTGTTTGTGTACATGTGTCTGTCTGTGCACCTGTTTGTGTATATGTGTCTGTCTATGCATCTGTTTGTGTATATGTGTCTGTCTGTGCATCTGTTTGTGTATATGTGTCTGTCTGTGCATCTGGTTGTGTATATGTGTCTGTCTATGCATCTGTTTGTGTATATGTGTCTGTCTGTGCATCTGTTTGTGTATATGTGTCTGTCTATGCATCTGTTTGTGTATATGTGTCTGTCTGTGCATCTGTTTGTGTATATGTGTCTGTCTATGCATCTGTTTGTGTATATGTGTCTGTCTATGCACCTGTTTGTGTATATGTGTCTGTCTGTTCATCTGTCTCTTTTTCTCTGCTTGTCTATAAACAAAGTAATGTAAACAGTGTGATATTTGTAAACACTGTTCTTGGAGTAATATTGTCAATGATTCAGCGTCGTCCGCTGGAACCTCCATCCCATCGTCATTATAATGTTTATCCCCCGAGTCAGGCTAGGGACAGATGAGCGCATTTTCTGCGGCCACCGTCAAAATGTACGTCGATGCGTGCGCACGCATTTTTTCACGGAATACGCTTAAGTGGTCAGACGATGCGCAATTCTGGACGTATTTCATGACGGTGGGGTAAAAAGAAGTCTAGGGAAATCCGGCTGTTTGAACGTTATGTTGGCCGCACACTAGCAGCGTCTGACGTCTCCTAATCACGCACACACGCTGCCATGCGGCCGCAGCGCACTCTGTACGTCAGTACCAGCGGTTTCACGTTCTGAGAAAAATGCGTTCATTTGCTGGTTGCGTGGTGTCGGCGCACTTTGGTACGCACGTACTGCGTATATTGGCCGTCATTGGCCGTTATGTGCTGCTACTGCCGCCGTGATTTAGTGCGTCTGCACGCGCGTTCCGACTGCCCCACTCTGACCCTAGCCTCAGAGGGTTTTACAGTTAATCCTCCACATAATCTTAGTGTCAGTCAGTGATTATGAAGTCATTAAACCCTGCGCCAAGATATTCAGTGATATCAAAGAAATCATGTCCTGATCGCTTTCAGAATCTGAAGGTGTTTCTGTCCTGCAATGTCTGTCTGTACCTCGTCAGTACCGGCTGCTGTGAGCGTCCACACCCAAACCGTCTATTTGTATATTTAAAGCAGAAAATATACAGTAAAAATCCACAATATTATTAGAAATCAGTGTAAAAGGATGTATTAACGAGTTATTAAAAATTAGTATTTATAAAAGTGCGAAACAGAATGTTTCCGCAGCACCGTGTGTATCAGAGGGCGGAATACAGATGTTTACAAATATGTGCTTTGTCTGAAATACAGTAAATACAATCGGGTCAGAATTAGGAGCTTTATGTGGATTATTACGAGCATTCATTATTCTCGACACTGTAAAAGTCCTGAACAACCTAGACCAGGAGTCATCAACCTTCACCCCCCCCCCCAGATGTTCTAGAACTGCATTTCACATGAGGCTCATCCAACCTAATGAGTGGCTGAGCATCATGGGAGATGTAGTTCAAAACCGAGGGCCAAAGTTGCTTATCCATTACATAGGCTGTAACAAACCTCAGCATTTCTCATGGCCAGCAAGAGAGTCTCTCATTTTAGGGAATGGCGCTGGAGTCGAGGCCTGAGACCTGACTATTCCCAGACTTTTTAGATAATGTCACGACCGATCGGGGCCATTTATGTCAATAAAATGTCATTTAGAGCAAGAACAAAGTGTCTTATTCACAGTGTGTGATTTCTAACAGCATTTATTGTAGTAAAAGTTTAGAGCAGGAAAAGCAATCCCCCCCCCAAATTTCAGAACTAGAAACATAGAAAATGTGGGCAGATAAGAACCTTTCGGCCCATCTAGTCGCCCAATTACATGGATACTTTACCTGGATTTATCTTTTGTTTAGGATAGCCTTATGCCTATCCCATGCTTGCTTAAATTCAATTACTGTTTTGGCCTCTACCACTTCTACTGGAAGACTGTTCCATGTATCCACCACCCTCTCAGTAAAATAATGCTTCCTGATGTTACTTTTAAACCTTTGCCCCTCTAATCTAAGACTATGTCCTCTTGTTTTGCTACTTTGTTTCCTTTTAAATATACTCCTCCCTTACCTTTGTGGATTCCCTTTACGTATTTAAATGTTTCTATCATATCTCCTCTGTCTCGTCTTTTTTCCAAGCTGTACATAGAAACATAGAAAGAAAAAAAAAAAAACACTCCGTATCTGGGGGCAGTTTAAATCCCTGATTTACAGACATCAAGTTTTATTGCTTTGTAACTCTGTTATACACACACAGACACCCCCCCACGAAAATATGGAGAAGCCCCTAAAAAGACACCCTCACGCCCTGAATATATGGGGGAACCCGTAAAAAGACACCCGCACACCCTGAATATATGGAGGAACCCCTAAAAACACACCCACACACCCTGAATATATGGAGGAGTCCCTAAAAAGACACCCTCACGCCCTAAATATATGGGGGAACCCGTAAAAAGACCCCCGCACACCCTGAATATATGGAGGAACCCCTAAAAACACACCCACACACCCTGAATATATGGAGGAGTCCCTAAAAACACACCCGCACACCCTGAATATATGGAGGAGACCCTAAAAAGACACCCGCATGCCCTGAATATATGGAGGAGCCCCTAAAAAGACACCCGCACACCCTGAATATATGGAGGAGCCCCTAAAGACACCCACACACCCTGAATATATGGAGGAGCCCCTAAACACACACCCGCACACCCTGAATAGATGAAGGAGCCCCTAAAACACACCCGCACACCCTGAATATATGGAGGAGCCCCTAAAGACACACCCTGAATATATGGACCCACACACCCTGAATATATGGAGGAGCCCCTAAAAAGACACCCACACACCCTGAACATATGGAGGAACCCCTAAAAAGACACCCGCACACCCTGAATATATGGAGGAGCCCCTAAAAACACCCCCACACACCCTGAATATATGGAGGAGCCCCTAAAGACACACCCTGAATATATGGACCCACACACCCTGAATATATGGAGGAGCCCCTAAACACACACCCGCACACCCTGAATAGATGGAGGAGCCCCTAAAAACACACCCTGAATATATGGACCCACACACCCTGAATATATGGAGGAGCCCCTAAACACACACCCGCACACCCTGAATATATGGAGGAGCCCCTAAAAACACACCCTGAATATATGGAGGAGCCCCTAAAAAGACACCCGCACACCCTGAATATATGGAGGAGCCCCTAAAAAGACACCCGCACACCCTGAATATATGGAGGAGCCCCTAAAAAGACACCCACACACCCTGAATATATGGAGGAGCCCCTAAAAGACACCCGCACACCCTGAATATATGGAGGAACCCCTAAAAACACACCCTCACACCCTGAATATATAGAGGATCCCCTAAACACACAAGCCCACCACCCTGAATATATGGAGGAGCCCCTAAAAACACACCCGCACTCCCTGAATATATGGAGGAGCCCCTAAAAAGACACCCACACACCCTGAATATATGGAGGAGCCCCTAAAAAGACACCCGCACACCCTGAATATATGGAGGAGCCCCTAAAAAGACACCCACACACCCTGAATATATGGAGGAGCCCCTAAAAAGACACCCACACACCCTGAATATATGGAGGAGCCCCTAAAAAGACACCCACACACCCTGAATATATGGAGGATCAGGAACCCCTAAAAAGACACCCGCAACACCCTGAATATATGGAGGAGCCCCTAAAAACACACCCGCACACCCTGAATATATGGAGGAGCCCCTAAAAACACACCCGCACACCCTGAATATATGGAGGAACCCCTAAAAAGACACCCGCACACCCTTAATATATGGAGGAACCCCTAAAAACACACCCTGAATATATGGAGGAGTCCCTAAAAACACACCCTGAATATTTGGAGGAGCCCCTAAAAACACACCCTGAATATATGGAGGAGCCCCTAAAAAGACACCCACACACCCTGAATATATGGAGGAACCCCTAAAAAGACACCCACACACCCTGAATATATGGAGGAGCCCCTAAAAAGACACCCGCACACCCTGAATATATGGAGGAGTCCCTAAAAAACACCCCTCACACCCTGAATATATGGAGGATCCCCTAAACACACACCCGCACACCCTGAATATATGGAGGAACCCCTAAAAACACACCCTGAATATATGGAGGAGCCCTAAAAAGACACCCGCACACCGAATATATAGAGGAGCCCCTAAAAAGACACCCCACACCCTGAATATATGGAGGAACCCCTAAAAAGACACCCACACACCCTGAATATATGGAGGAGCCCCTAAAAAGACACCCGCACACCCTGAATATATGGAGGAGTCCCTAAAAACACACCCTCACACCCTGAATATATGGAGGATCCCCTAAAAAGACACCCGCACACCCTGAATATATGGAGGAGTCCCTAAAAACACACCCTCACACCATGAATATATGGAGGATCCCCTAAACACACACCCGCACACCCTGAATATATGGAGGAACCCCTAAAAACACACCCTGAATATATGGAGGAGCCCCTAAAAAGACACCCGCACACCCTGAATATATAGAGGAGCCCCTAAAAAGACACCCGCACACCCTGAATATATGGAGGAACCCCTAAAAAGACACCCGCACACCCTGAATATATGGAGGAACCCCTAAAAAGACATCCACACACCCTGAATATATGGAGGAGCCTAAAAAAGACACCACACACACCTGAATATATGGAGGAGCCCCTAAAAACACACACACACCCTGAATAGATGGAGGAGCCCCTAAAAAGACACCCACACACCCTGAATATATGGAGGAACCCCTAAAAAGACATCCACACACCTGAATATATGGAGGAGCCCCTAAAAAGACACCCACACACCCTGAATATATGGAGGAGCCCCTAAAAACACACCCACACACCCTGAATATATGGAGGAACCCCTAAAAAGACATCCACACACCCTGAATATATGGAGGAGCCCCTAAAAACACACCCGCACACCCTGAATATATGGAGGAACCCCTAAAAAGACACACACACCCTGAATTTATGGAGGAGCCCCTAAAAAGACACCCGCACACCCTGAATATATGGAGGAACCCCTAAAAACACACCCTCACACCCTGAATATATAGAGGATCCCCTAAACACACACCCGCACACCCTGAATATATGGAGGAGCCCCTAAAAACACACCCTGAATATATGGAGGAGCCCCTAAAAAGACACCCGCACACCCTGAATATATAGAGGAGCCCCTAAAAAGACACCCGCACACCCTGAATATATGGAGGAGCCCCTAAAAAGACATCCACACACCCTGAATATATGGAGGAGCCCCTAAAAAGACACCCACACACCCTGAATATATGGAGGAGCCCCTAAAAAGACACCCTCACACCCTGAATATATAGAGGATCCCCTAAACACACACCCGCACACCCTGAATAGATGGAGGAGCCCCTAAAAACACACCCGCACACTCTGAATATATGGAGGAACCCCTAAAAAGACACACACACCCTGAATATATGGAGGAACCCCTAAAAAGACACACACACCCTGATTTATGGAGGAGCCCCTAAAAAGACACCCGCACCACCCTGAATATATGGAGGAGCCCCTAAAAAGAAACCCGGACACCCTGAATATATGGAGGAGCCCCTAAAAAGACATCCGCACACCCTGAATATATGGAGGAACCCCTAAAAATACATCAGTTCCTCCCAAATATATAGAGGAACCCCTAAAATATAGTTAAGTAGATGCTGCAGGCGGGTGGGGGATGATGATAATGAGCCCCTCTTACCTTTGTGCTGGCTGCACTGTGTGTCCTCTCGCTCACCGGGCAGCGAGTCTATATATACCTTTGTGGACCCTGTCTGTTTTGTTTTATTGACTCAGGTTATCAGTGCTGAGTTCAGGGACATATCTGCTGTGGACCATGAAATCAGCACATTGAGCATAGACACCCTCATAGTGTTTGCCCAGTGGGTGTTTGACTTGGATTGCTCCATCAATGCCAAAGGGTTGTGTTTTTTTGTTGGTTGCCCTAAAATTCCTGATATATATATACCGTCAACCCACACCTGTATACCTTCACTATTAGTGACAAGGGACGGCGTCTCCTAAATAAGGGCACCTGGCCCCCAGGCTCCATGTATGTTTAGAGAACCCTTCATATCGAGCCGCCACCATGTACCTCCATGAAACTCTATTTGTTCTTCATATCGAGCCGCCACCATGTACCTCCATGAAACTCTATTTGTTCTTCATATCGAGCCGCCACCATGTACCTCCATGAAACTCTATTTGTTCTTCATATCGAGCCGCCACCATGTACCTCCATGAAACTCTATTTGTTCTCATATCGAGCTGCCACCATGTATCTCCATGAAACTCTATTTGTTCTTCATATCGAGCCGCCACCATGTACCTCCATGAAACTCTATTTGTTCTTCATATCGAGCCGCCACCATGTATCTCCATGAAACTCTATTTGTTCTCATATCGAGCCGCCACCATGTACCTCCATGAAACTCTATTTGTTCTTCATATCGAGCCGCCACCATGTACCTCCATGAAACTCTATTTGTTCTCATATCGAGCCGCCACCATGTACCTCCATGAAACTCTATTTGTTCTTCATATCGAGCCGCCACCATGTACCCCATGAAAACTCTATTTGTTCTCATATCGAGCTGCCACCATGTACCTCCATGAAACTCTATTTGTTCTTCATATCGAGCTGCCACCATGTATCTCCATGAAACTCTATTTGTTCTCATATCGAGCTGCCACCATGTACCTCCATGAAACTCTATTTGTTCTCATATCGAGCTGCCACCATGTACCTCCATGAAACTCTATTTGTTCTCATATCGAGCTGCCACCATGTACCTCCATGAAACTCTATTTGTTCTCATATCGAGCTGCCACCATGTACCTCCATGAAACTCTATTTGTTCTTCATATCGAGCCGCCACCATGTACCTCCATGAAACTCTATTTGTTCTCATATCGAGCCGCCACCATGTACCTCCATGAAACTCTATTTGTTCTTCATATCGAGCTGCCACCATGTACCTCCATGAAACTCTATTTGTTCTTCATGTCGAGCCGCCACCATGTACCTCCATGAAACTCTATTTGTTCTTCATATCGAGCTGCCACCATGTATCTCCATGAAACTCTATTTGTTCTTCATATCGAGCTGCCACCATGTACCTCCATGAAACTCTATTTGTTCTTCATATCGAGCCGCCACCATGTACCTCCATGAAACTCTATTTGTTCTTCATATCGAGCCGCCACCATGTACCTCCATGAAACTCTATTTGTTCTTCATATCGAGCCGCCACCATGTACCTCCATGAAACTCTATTTGTTCTTCATATCGAGCTGCCACCATGTACCTCCATGAAACTCTATTTGTTCTTCATATCGAGCCGCCACCATGTACCTCCATGAAACTCTATTTGTTCTTCATATCGAGCTGCCACCATGTACCTCCATGAAACTCTATTTGTTCTTCATATCGAGCTGCCACCATGTATCTCCATGAAACTCTATTTGTTCTTCATATCGAGCTGATGGTGGATTTTTCTCCCATTCTTATTATATGCTGATACTGTTTTTCCATCTCGTCTATACAAAGTGTCTGCTAAATAAATGGCCATTTATCACAGATATTTAAAGAGGCAGTTTTTGTAATTTTTCATACATTTATATCATATATAGACGTGATTTGTTTCTTTTTTATTACCGAGGCAGGCGTTATACATTGCTCCGCATTTCGCATCAGGGCATTGGTGATAGTGATGGATTTGGTGCATAATGTGAGCAGACGGTCGCACCGCTTGTTCATTAAATTCCATGTGTTGTCGCATGACCTAGGTCTTTGTAGACAATTGTGCAGCTCCACAACTCATGCGGCTGACACACACGCAGTATCCTACTCTATACACAGGGTGTCCATAAAGTCTCTTTACAATTTCAAACATTTATTGCAAAGGCAAATGAAAAGACAGATAAGTGAAAATTATTACAGAATGAGACGTATATATTTAAGGTTTTTTTGCCTCATTTAATGCACCTCTATATGGGCGCCATTAGTTGCACGAAGCACATCAAGACGGTGCTGGATTTCTTGCCGTGTTGGCTGTAGCTTCCCCTCATCAATGGTGGCATCAGTGATCCTCTGCTTTAGATTAGTGATGTCCCGTACAGTTGTTCCATACACCATATCTTTAACACTCAGTGCGCTCCTGTGACCACAGCCTTATACAACTTGTGTAGCGTAGGAACCGCTTGTGTAGCGTAGGAACCGCAAATTGCGCAGAGCTATGGGACTTTGCGCGCTTTACATACACAAGTTCCGTAGTGCCTGCGCAGAGCGATGGATCGGAGCTGCACGCGCATGCACAGATCTGAGCCATCGATGCCTCTCTGGGAACGCTCGCTACAGCAATAGGTTGACGTCAACCGCTCTCTGTGTGTGACATCACTAGTGACCAATCTAGTAACCGGCAGTAGGAAAATTTAAAGATTCCGGCTGCTGGTGACGCTGGGTGGGTGGAGGCAACTCATCCACTTCACCCAGCAATTTTGTCAGGTCAGGAGGGGTGCAGGTGGGGGTGGAAGGGTGGTGGTCCTCACATCCTAAACACTTTATAACTCTGTAGTGGTCAGGGTGAGTAGAGTGTCTCTTTAAGTGGGTCCAGCTCAGAGGGTGAGAGCTGCAGGGCGCACAGGATCCCCTTCCCAACAAATTCCCTCCATATCTGATGATGGATTTTTTTTCCAAAGGGATTTTCTTTCCATCAAGTGGTCATCGTCCAACATTCCTGCTCAGCTCCGCGAGGGATGAATTAATGTTTCTGTCTTGTAATAATATATAAACATTGTCTAAGCCTGGCACCAGGTGCCCACAGCCGCTGCGTCTGTTTAGTAAGGATGGAGATAATATAATTTATTATCGTTCCCCGAGGCTGATACTTTGCTTCAAGGCACGAAGCCGGAGGCTGCCAACCAGCTGATCATCACTCCCTAAATGAGCCAAAAAAGCAGCCAGGCATCACCGGAGTTGTTCTATATTGTTAAACTGTATCTAGAGAACAGAAATATTTGTACAGTGAAACAAATACTGACAGATGACATCGGTTTACCTTATGGAAAACGATGGAATGAGATCCCGCAATGAGCGTCTCCACCGGCGCACACCGTCTTCCTGAGCCTAGTAGGAGCTTTAGGAGTTACAGTCACACTGATGGGAAGAAACACAGCCATGAAAGTGACATTTACTGGTGGGAAAAAGAAGGAGCATATAGGTAGAGAATACATCATCTTTAAGCTAAAGGTTAGATTTAGGGTTATTTTAACTTTAGGGTTAAAGTTAGAGTTCTGGTTGCTCTATGTTTAGGGTTATTTTGGAGGGAAGGTGAAATTTAGGATTATTTTAGCATTAGATTTAGGGACATTTTAAAGTTACAGGGTTAAAGCTAAGATTTGGATTACTTTAAGTTTAAGATTATTTTACAGTGAGAATTCTATATGGGGTAGGGTTATGTTAGAATTAAGGTTAGATTTAGGGGTACGGTTATGTTAGAGTTAAGGTTAGATTTAGAGGTAGGGTTGTGTTAAAGTTAAGGTTAGAATTAGGGGTACGGTTGTGTTAGATTTAGGCTGGGGTCAGACGAGCGTAGTGTTCACGTCCGTGATTGCGCCTAAAAGTACGTCCGTGATAGCATGAAAGTAAGTCCATTGGAGCCGACACATGAAGTACGTCCGCACTGAACTGCGGACGCACAACGGCCGCAGCAAACGGACGCAGGTTAGGCAAGAACGTAATACTGCTAGAACGGACGTGCGGAGTGCGCCACGTCCACAACATCTGCATAGCTTTGTGTGTGAGTGATGGAGCGAGGTCAGACGGACTGCATTTATACGTCCAGCATTTTTGACGGACAGAATGTTTTTTCATTGTAATTTATTTTCCCCTCCTACATCCGTCAAAAAATAACTTCAGTGAAAAAACGGACTGTGTGACCACTACTGCGTCATCCGTACTGACGATGTCCGTACTGCACAGACGTACAGTCCGTAGAAATCACGCTCGTCTGACCCCAGCCTTAGGGGTAGGGTTAAGTTAAAGTCAGATTTAATGGTAGGGTTGTGTTAGAGTTAAGGTTAGATTTAGGGGTAGGGTTATGTTAGAGTTAAGGTTAGATTTAGGGGTATGGTTGTGTTAGATTTAGGGGTAGGGTTATGTGAAAGTCAGATTTAGGGGTAGGGTTGTGTTAGAGTTAAGGTTAGAATTAGTGGTGCGGTTGTGTTAGAGTTAAGGTTAAATTTAGGGGTACGGTTGTGTTAGAGTTAAGGTTAGATTTAGGGGTAGGGTTGTGTTAACATTAAGGTTAGGTTTAGGAGTAGGGTTTTGTTGGAGTTAAGGTTAGATTTAGGGGTAGGGTTCTGCTAGATTTAGGGGTAGGGTTGTGTTAGATTTAGGGGTGAGGTTATGTTAGAGTTAAGGTTAGATTTAGGTGTAGGGTTGTGTTAAAGTTAAGGTTAGATTTAGGGGTACGGTTGTGTTAGATTTAGGGGTAGGGCTATGTTAAAGTTAAAGCCAGATTTAGTGGTAGGGTTGTGTTAGAGTTAAGGTTAGGTTTAGGGGTAGGGTTATGTTAGAGTTAAGATTAGATTTAGGGGTATGGTTGTGTTAGATTTAGGGGTAGGGTTATGTTAAAGTCAGATTTAGGGGTAGGGTTGTGTTAGAGTTAAGGTTAGAATTAGTGGTGCGGTTGTGTTAGAGTTAAGGTTAGATTTAGGGGTACTGTTGTGTAAGAGTAAAGGTTAGATTTAGGGGTAGGGTTGTGTTAACATTAAGGTTAGGTTTAGGAGTAGGGTTTTGTTGGAGTTAAGGTTAGATTTAGGGGTAGGGTTCTGCTAGATTTAGGGGTAGGGTTGTGTTAGATTTAGGGGTGAGGTTATGTTAGAATTAAGGTTAGATTTAGGTGTAGGGTTGTGTTAAAGTTAAGGTTAGATTTAGGGGTACGGTTGTGTTAGATTTAGGGGTAGGGCTATGTTAAAGTTAAAGCCAGATTTAGTGGTAGGGTTGTGTTAGAGTTAAGGTTAGGTTTAGGGGTAGGGTTATGTTAGAGTTAAGGTTAGATTTAGGGGTAGGGTTGTGTTAGAGTTAAGGTTAGATTTAGGGGTACGGTTGTGTTAGATTTAGGGGTAGGGTTATGTTAAAGTCAGATTTAGGGGTAGGGTTGTGTTAGAGTTAAGGTTAGATTTAGGGGTACGGTTGTGTTAGATTTACGGGTAGGGTTGTGTTAGAGTTAAGGTTAGATTTAGGGGTAGGGTTGTGTTATCGTTAAGGTTAGGTTTAGGGATAGGGTTATGTTAGATTTAGGTGTAGGGTTGTGTTAGAGTTAAGGTTAGATTTAGGGGTAGGGTTATGTTAGAGTTAAGGTTAGATTTAGGGGTAGGGTTGTGTTAGATTTACGGGTAGGGTTATGTTAAAGTTAAAGTCAGATTTAGGGGTAGGGTTGTGTTAGAGTTAATGTTAGAATTAGGGGTAGGGTTGTGTTAGAGTTAAGGTTAGATTTAGGGGTAGGGTTATGTTAGATTTAGGTGTAGGGTTGTGTTAGCGTTAAGGTTAGGTTTAGGGATAGGGTTATGTTAGATTTAGGTGTAGGGTTGTGTTAGCGTTAAGGTTAGGTTTAGGGATAGGGTTATGTTAGATTTAGGTGTAGGGTTGTGTTAGAGTTAAGGTTAGATTTAGGGGTAGGGTTATGTTAGAGTTAAGGTTAGATTTAGGGGTAGGGTTGTGTTAGAGTTAAGGTTAGATTTAGGGGTAGGGATGTGTTAGAGTTAAGGTTAGAGTTAGGGGTAGGGTTGTGTTAGAGTTAAGGTTAGAGTTAGGGGTAGGGTTGTGTTAAAGTTAAAGGTAGAGTTACATTAAAGTGAAGGGTTAGCATAATATTTAGAAATTCAGGGTTAAAAATAGGATTCAAATTATCTTAGGTTTAGGTTTATTCTACAGTGAGGTTAAGATTTAGTTGTAGGGTTATTTTAGAGGTAGGGTTAAGTTTAGGATTATTTTAGGTTTAGGATTATTTTAGGGGTATGGTTGTGTTAGATTTAGGGGTAGGGTTATTTTAAAGTAAGATTTAGGGGTAGGGTTGTGTTAGAGTTAATGTTAGAATTAGGGGTACGGTTATGTTAGAGTTAAGGTTAGATTTAGGGGTAGGTTTGTGTTAGATTTAGGGGTAGGGTTGTGTTAGAGTTAAGGTTAAATTTAGGGGTAGGGTTATGTTAGATTTAGGTGTAGGGTTGTGTTAGCGTTAAGGTTAGGTTTAGGGGTAGGGTTATTTTAGAGTTAAGGTTAGATTTAGGGGTAGGGTTATGTTAGATTTAGGAGTAGGGTTGTGTTAGAGTTAAGGTTAGATTTAGGGGTAGGGTTGTGTTAGATTTAGGGGTAGGGTTATGTTAGATTTAGGGGTAGGGTTGTGTTAGAGTTAAGGTTAGATTTAGGGGTAGGGTTGTGTTAGAGTTAAGGTTAGATTTAGGGGTAGGGTTGTGTTAGCGTTAAGGTTAGATTTAGGGGTAGGGTTATGTTAGATTTAGGTGTAGGGTTGTGTTAGCGTTAAGGTTAGATTTAGGGGTAGGGTTATGTTAGAGTTAAGGTTAGATTTAGGGGTAGGGTTGTGTTAGAGTTAAGGTTAGAGTTAGGGGTAGGGTTATGTTAGAGTTAAGGTTAGAGTTAGGGGTAGGGTTGTGTTAAAGTTAAGGGTAGAGTTACATTAAAGTGAAGGGTTAGCATAATATTTAGAAATTCAGGGTTAAAAATAGGATTCAAATTATCTTAGGTTTAGGTTTATTCTACAGTGAGGTTAAGATTTAGTTGTAGGGTTATTTTAGAGGTAGGGTTAAGTTTAGGATTATTTTAGGTTTAGGATTATTTTTACAGTGAGGTTAAGATTTAGGCTGGGTCACATGAGCACACTAAGTGCGTCTGTAGTTACCCCCCTCCCAACATCCGTCGTAGCGTTATGACCGCTCGACTGGGAGGTTCACAAAGGGTACCATGCGTACTAGTGTCGCACATTACAACAGGTGTGCAGTTTTCCTTCCAGTCAACCCGCTGCAACGGATTTTGGACAGGCCTTCAGGTCCTATGAAGGCTCGCGCTTTGAAGGGCTGAGTGCACGAACGTGCACTTGGCAGGTGGCCACAAGGGTGTCTGAGCGGAAAGAACGTCCAATCTTCCTTCCACGCTGGTGTGACCCCGGCCTTAGGGGTAGGGTAATTTTAGCGTTAGAGTTAGATCAGGGTTAGGATTTGGAGTTAGGGTTGCAATCTTATCTTAGGCTGGGGTCAGACGAGCGCACTGATTGCGCACAGTAACGGATGTACTTTTTAACTGATGAGATTGTGGTTACATTGTATCAGTTAATTTTGACTGATGTTCAGAAAAATAAAAAAAACTGTATGCAGTTGCTTCTCTACGTCTGTGTAGCTTTTTCACGTCGATGCCTTTTTGGCGTCCATTGCAACATGCGTTGCGCACGGGAAAAAGTGCGCACGTGCTTCTATGTTGTTCTCTATTGACTCCTTTGAAAAGCTACAACGGACAGCAAGCAGTGCGGTCAGACGGACGCAAAAAGTGCACTCGTCTGACGCGGGCCTTAGGTTTAGCTAAAATACTACATATCAACATTTTCTCTGTGTAATTGGTATCAAAGGGGTTTACTCACTAAACAGGGAACTGTCAAAAATGAGAAGATTTGCAGATTGACATCGTTCACTGTAAAGAAGGAATATAGTTGAAGTTTCCATTGCTTCTTTATTTTGTCCTAAGATTTCCAGCTCTCTCCTCCACTCGACACAATTACTGATTCAATGCAGAGCACCCGGACCTTCTTCCACCTTCCTAAAGCACGATTGTTCACCAGGCATGTCAGATGGTTTACTATTCTCACTCTTTCTATGATCTGTTTTTTTTCACATTTGCTCCGCCGTCCATCTGGCCGCCCCACGCGCCCAAATCGATGTTGCAGACTAGTGGCCTGTCTGGTTGCGTGAAGCTGTTAAAGCTGCGTGGGTTCTTGCTTCACTGTAACACAAAAATACATTGAGATAAACCCGAGGAGGCCGGGTATGAGTGTTTTCCACGAGACGTGCTTTCGCGTTTGGTTTTACTTTGTTCCTAGGATTGTGTCAGTCCCAGACACGGCACAGATACAAAGACACAGAGGGAGTTAATCAGCGGGACAGCTGGACCGTGTCTGGACTCCGGAATATGTAGCAGATGCTAATGTCATCTTTCCCTTCTTGTTTACGTGTTTTAGGGTTGCAGTGCAGTGACATATTTTCCAGAGTTTATTCTATAGATGAAAAAAATACAAAGGGCCCTATTCCATTCCTAACGCTAACATGGAGACGGTAACAGGATAATGTGCCCTTACCGTTTCCATAGTATCATCTTATTCCGGGGAAGGAGCTATCTCAGCAACTCGCCCAGAAACGCGGCGCTAACCTCCCTGATACCCACAGTAGCGCTTCAGCTCCGCCTCCACGAGTAGCAGTTGCTGGAGTCCATAAGGCTCCATGGAGGCTGTCTCTTCCTGGCCGCGAGCTCTGCGCAACCTCGCTCTCGCACAATCTTGCAGCGCCGCGGAATGATCGCAGAAGGAGACTAAGCAGTTCTCCAGCAGTCTTACTTAGTTTCCTCGCAGGGAGAAGAAGCGGTGGATCGGGGCACCCTTTTCGCCGCAGGATGAGAGGTGAGTATGCAGTGGCATGCAGAGGGCTTTTGATGCCTGGGGCCAAAACTTTAATTGCATGCCCCCCCCCAAATCAAGTACAACATCTAGTAGTAAGACATGTGAGAAAAGCCCTGCGAACCCTTTCCATACCATGGGCCCAGGTTACCCCCCTCCCAGCTCACATTAATATATTGCTGTGGTCTCCGACAGGGGATTTTCGAATGAGCCACAGGAAGAAAGTGTGCCCTCATCCTCGTGGGGAAGATGTTTCGCCTGTAGAGAATTCGGCCATTTCAAGGCTCAGTGCCCGGAAAGGAGACAGGGAGGGTCTCTATATGTGCCTGCTAGACCTAGGAGATCCTCTCCCTGGAGGTCTGGTCCTACGTCATGGGAAGACAATGCACGCCCGCAGTCACCACGTATGGGGACAAGGGTTAGAGTACAACAGACTGGGTCTACCTTTCCTGCTGCTACGAAAAAGTTCCCTGACAAGTTGATAGGTCCTTCGCCCATCATCCCGGTTCAAGTGGAAGGAGTCTATACTAAGGCTCTCCCTAGATTCGGGTGCTCAAGTAACGCTGATTTACCGAGACTTCTATCAGAAATATTTGAAGCATATACCCCTGAAGAAATTGAAGGATCTCGAAATCTGGGGTATGGGAATGGAGAAGTTTCCCTATGATGGATATATACAGGTGAAGCTAGAATTCAGTTCAGTAAACGCTGGACAACCGGGAGTATGTGACACGTTGGCAATTGGGTGTCCTCGTCCCTCGGGAGCTAATCGAAGTTCTATGATAGTGGGGATGAACACTGATGTGTTGAGACACCTCTTAACCCCACTGGTCACGGAAGAGAGTCCTGCTCCTAAGAAGGCACACTCGACGTCACGACCGGCCTGTCCACGGAGGGTCAAAGAACAGAGAGCCACTACAGAAGTAAGAAGGCTGAGGAGAACGGAAGGGACAGAGAAGGCCCTACGGTCAGGAAAGACTGTACAGGTACCAATTGGAGACAAATTCTCTGTGCCTGGTCTGCCTACATCTCGTCCGACTCCTACTATTCGGTCTCATCAGTTACGTTCCGTTAGAGAGAGTGAAGAAGACAGTGAAGAAGAAGGCTGGTGTCTGAGCTGGGTGTGGGCACCTGAGTCCCAGAGCGTCAAGCCGGTCTCTGACTGGGGTGAGAGTGATTTAGGGTCTGATATCTCTGAAGTTATGACTCGAGCACCTGCAGTACCTGAGATCTGGGAAGTTCCTGAAGTTTTAGAGGAAATATCCATAGATTACAGTTCTATGCCTTCACTGGAGGGCTCATATTCTGAGGAAATGTTTGCTCCGATTGTTGATGAGAGAATTGAGCCTGTAGAGTCAGCTCTCCCGACTGAAGAGGTTCCTGAAAAATTTGAACCTAAACGGCCAATACGACCCCCTCAGAGACTCACGTATGATTCACCAGGACATAGCACAGAGGAAGCTGTAACAACTGTGCGGAGGTTTCCTGGAGTGTCAGCCCTACTTACAGAGGTGTCTAGGGGTTTGGGTGAGATTAAGGATATTTGCTGCTTGTTTTCAACCCTGACTATATAGGCTAAAGTTAGAAATGTAATGCAACTGTTGTTATGTTATGTTGTGTTATGTATGACCGTTACATGTACCCGTTACACGCCCTTGGGAGGACCCAAGAGTTTAGGGGGGGGAGAGTGTAGCGCTGGGTTTAAAAAGACTGTTCTGCTGCATTTATTTGAAATGGCCACCAGAGGGAGACAGAGACCATGGTAAGATTATGCTGGAGAAACACAGAAGACATTGGGACTACGTTTCCCGGCATGCTTTGCGAGGGGAGACAGGAAGTGGGTGCAACACAGACACTTACATCCTGAGCCTCGTGGAGATAGCTGGCAGAGCAAGCCAGGGAGTGAAAGAGAGAGGACACAGTGCTGCAGAGTGGAACAGTAACTAGGCCAGAACGCAGGTGCGGCCTATTAGGATTCCAGATTGGGTTACCCAGCCTTGTAAGAGGGAGACCCAGTGATCCACAGATATTACCCAAGCTGCTATCAAGGAAGCCGGAGGACCCCTGAGTTAGGAGTACCGCAGGTCCATCGGATTGGGAGAGCAGGCGGTAAGCTGGACAAGTCGTGGCCGGAGCAGAGAGAGTCAGACAACGGATCCAGTAGCCAGTATCCCAGTGAAGCATCGAGCGGAGAGACGTCCTGGGTCAGGGGAGC
Source organism: Leptobrachium leishanense (assembly GCA_009667805.1). Lineage (NCBI taxonomy): Eukaryota > Metazoa > Chordata > Amphibia > Anura > Megophryidae > Leptobrachium > Leptobrachium leishanense. The sequence goes on along the minus strand of RXON01004609.1, from coordinate 7,137 downwards.
CTTGGTTATCGAGCGGATGGGTGAGAGGCCCCCAAGGCCGGTTGTAAAGCAAGAAAGCACGCTGTTGTTTGTTCCTAAAACCCACAGGGCCCCAACTTGACTAGTCGAAGACACCGCTTTAAGTAATTCACTGGCCAGTTGAATAGTACCCGAGTACCATAACACACACACACACTTACAGTCCGGGACTTAACCTGTGCGGGACTCACTCCCTAATATCCAGAAAGGGGTTAAAGAATCGTATCTTATTTTTCTTTTCCGCTACGCGTTTTCCTCGAATTACGAAGCATTGTATTTTTCTGTTCCGCTGCGCATTTTCCCGAAATACGAAATACTGTAAATATATCCACGAACACCGTGTTATCCATTATATGCTTTTATTGCTAGTAAACTATTTAAATTATAAAATCCACAACGGTGCTGGAGTATATTTATTCCCTAGTGCGGGGAGACTGACCCGTGGTTCAATTTCAGCGGCTCCTCCGGGAGTGAGCGCTACACGTGCTTAGAGAAAAGTCTCTTGTCCGGAGGGGGGAGATCAAAACGGCTCTGGACAGTGCACAACCCGATGGCCAGCCACTTAGGAAGCATAAACAGGTCAAAACAGCTAAGAAAATCATCAAAAATACCCCAAAAAGACAGGGATGAAGCGGAGCTCCGCAGTAACACAGACGCTTCCGTTCGTAGCCGGCCACGCCCCCTCCACCTCTAAACATTTAACATAGTGACTATATACAGAATGCGCCTGTAAACATGTAACACAGTGACTATATACAGAATGCGCCTCTAAACATTTAACATAGTGACTATATACAGAATGCGCCTCTAAACATTTAACATAGTGACTATATACAGAATGCACCTGTAAACATGTAACATAGTGACTATATACAGAATGCACCTGTAAACATGTAACACAGTGACTATATACAGAATGCACCTGTAAACATGTAACATAGTGACTATATACAGAATGCACCTGTAAACATGTAACATAGTGACTATATACAGAATGCGCCTGTAAACATTTAACATAGTGACTATATACAGAATGCACCTGTAAACATGTAACATAGTGACTATATACAGAATGCGCCTGTAAATATGTAACACAGTGACTATATACAGAATGCGCCTCTAAACATTTAACAAAGTGACTATATACCGAATGCACCTGTAAACATGTAACACAGTGACTATATACAGAATGCACCTGTAAACATGTAACACAGTGACTATATACAGAATGCACCTGTAAACATGTAACGTAGTGACTATATACAGAATGCACCTGTAAACATGTAACACAGTGACTATATACAGAATGCACCTGTAAACATGTAACACAGTGACTATATACAGAATGCACCTGTAAACATGTAACATAGTGACTATATACAGAATACACCTGTAAACATGTAACACAGTGACTATATACAGAATGCACCTGTAAACATGTAACACAGTGACTATATTTGCTACATATTTATTTTCTGGGTTAATCTGTATATTTGTTTTCAATATCTTGCATTTTATTACTCTGTATTTCGGTAACGACTGAAACAATTCAATGTTCTTGAACCCAGGAAATACTGAAAACCAGAGAAATCTCAATGTATCCTTCCTGCTAAAATACTTCATAAATAAAGACATGAAAATAGAATTACCAAAACATAAAATGCTGCCAAATACATGACATTATGTAGATAAAACACAGGTGATGCCAGTGATAATCATGGTAACAGTGAGTCACTAGCCTATCTCAAGCCATTTGGCCTTGTTTACTGACAATGGACTTTACCTTTCCAGGTGAGTCACTAAATCTGTAATTAAATAATAAATCAATTCATTATCGGTAATTCAAATTATAAACATAAATACGCCACGAGGAAGCAAGGCCTTGTCATTTCAAACAGGGAGAGGCTGCGCTGGGTTATAGAGACAGACCTCATGTCACCCTATCGGGAGGCCATATTGGTTTATGGATAGAGACGCCTCACTGTGAGGCACAGGGGAAGCCATATTAATTTAATGATTGAGATGCCTCACTGTGAGGCACCTGAGGAGGCCATATTGGTTTATGGATAGAGACGCCTCACTGTGAGGCACGGGGGAGGCCATATTGGTTTATGGATAGAGACGCCTCACTGTGAGGCACGGGGGAGGCCATATTGGTTTATGGATTGAGATGCCTCACTGAGAGGCAACGGGGGAGGCCATATTGGTTTATATATAGAGACACCTCACTGAGAGGCAACGGGGGAGGCCATATTGGTTTATGGATAGACGCCTCACTGTCAGACACTGTGGAGGCCGCCATATTAGTTTATGCATAGAGACACCTCACTGTGAGGTACAGGGGGGAGGCAATATAGGTTTATGGATAGTGACTCCTCACTGTAAGGCACGGGAGAGGCCATATTCATTTAATGATAGAGATGCCTCACTGTGAGGCAGCACCTGGGGAGGCCACATTGGTTTATGGATAGGGACGCCTCACTGCGAGGCACGGGGGAGGCCATATTTATTTATGGATAGACGCCTCACTGCAAGGCACCGGGGAGGCCATATTTATTTATGGATAGAGACGCCTCACTGCAAGGCACCGGGGGAGGCCACATTGGTTTATGGATAGAGACGCCTCACTGTGAGACACGGGGGAGGCCATATTGGTTTATGGATAGAGACGCCTCACTGTGAGGCACGGGGGAGGCCATATTGGTTTATGGATAGAGACGCCTCACTGCGAGGCACCGGGGAGGCCATATTGGTTTATGGATAGAGACGCCTCACTGCAAGGCACCAGGGAGGCCATATTGGTTTATGGATAGAGACGCCTCACTGCGAGGCACCAGGGAGGCCATATTTATTTATGGATAGAGACGCCTCACTGCAAGGCACCGGGGGAGGCCATATTGGTTTATGGATAGAGACGCCTCACTGTGAGGCATGGGGGAGGCCATATTGGTTTATGGATAGAGAGTTAGAGACGCCTCACTGCGAGGCACGGGGGAGGCCATATTGGTTTATGGATAGAGACGCCTCACTGCGAGGCACCGGGGAGGCCATATTTATTTATGGATAGGGACACCTCACTGCAAGGCACCGGGGGAGGCCATATTGGTTTATGGATAGAGACGCCTCACTGCAAGGCACCGGGGGAGGCCATATTGATTTATGGATAGGGACACCTCACTGCAAGGCACCGGGGGAGGCCATATTGATTTATGGATAGGGACACCTCACTGCGAGGCACCGGGGGAGGCCATATTGATTTATGGATAGAGACGCCTCACTGCGAGGCACCGGGGGAGGCCATATTGATTTATGGATAGAGACACCTCACTGCGAGGCACCGGGGGAGGCCATATTGATTTATGGATAGAGACACCTCACTGCGAGGCACCGGGGGAGGCCATATTGATTTATGGATAGAGACGCCTCACTGCGAGGCACCGGGGGAGGCCATATTGGTTTATGGATAGAGACACCTCACTGCGAGGCACCGGGGGAGGCCATATTGATTTATGGATAGGGACACCTCACTGCGAGGCACCGGGGGAGGCCATATTGATTTAAGGATAGAGACGCCTCACTGCGAGGCACCGAGGGAGGCCATATTGGTTTATGGATAGAGACGCCTCACTGCGAGGCACCGAGGGAGGCCATATTGGTTTATGGATAGAGACGCCTCACTGCGAGGCACCGGGGGAGGCCATATTGATTTATGGATAGGGACGCCTCACTGCGAGGCCCGGGGAGGCCATAGTGATTTATGGATAGAGACACCTCACTGCGAGGCACCCGGGGAAGGCCATATTGATTTATGGATAGAGACACCTCACTGCGAGGCACCGGGGGAGGCCATATTGATTTATGGATAGAGACGCCTCACTGCGAGGCACCGGGGGAGGCCATATTGATTTATGGATAGAGACACCTCACTGCGAGGCACCGGGGGAGGCCATATTGATTTATGGATAGGGACGCCTCACTGCGAGGCACCGGGGGAGGCCATAGTGATTTATGGATAGAGACACCTCACTGCGAGGCACCGGGGGAGGCCATATTGATTTATGGATAGAGACACCTCACTGCGAGGCACCGGGGGAGGCCATATTGATTTATGGATAGAGACGCCTCACTGCGAGGCACCGGGGGTGGCCATATTGATTTATGATTAGGGACACCTCACTGCGAGGCACCGGGGGAGGCCATATTGATTTATGGATAGGGACACCTCACTGCGAGGCACCGGGGGAGGCCAATATTGGTTTTGGATAGGGACACCTCACTGCGAGGCACCGGGGAGGCCATATTGGTTTATGGATAGGGACACCATCACTGCGAGGCACCGGGGGAGGCCATATTGATTTATGGATAGAGACACCTCACTGCGAGGCACCGGGGGAGGCCATATTGATTTATGGATAGAGACGCCTCACTGCGAGGCACCGGGGGAGGCCATATTGATTTATGGATAGGGACGCCTCACTGCGAGGCACCGGGGGAGGCCATATTGATTTATGGATAGAGACGCCTCACTGCGAGGCACCGGGGGAGGCCATATTGATTTATGGATAGAGACGCCTCACTGCGAGGCACCGGGGGAGGCCATATTGATTTATGGATAGGGACGCCTCACTGCGAGGCACCGGGGGAGGCCATATTGATTTATGGATAGAGACACCTCACTGCGAGGCACCGGGGAGGCCATATTGATTTATGGATAGAGACGCTCACTGCGAGGCACCGGGGGAGGCCATATTGATTTATGGATAGAGACGCCTCACTGCGGCACCGGGGGAGGCCATATTGATTTATGGATAGAGAATGCCTCACTGCGAGGCACCGGGGAGGCCATATTGATTTATGGATAGAGACGCCTCACTGCGAGGCACCGGGGAGGCCATATTGATTTATGGATAGAGATGCCTCACTGCGAGGCACCGGGGAGGCCATATTGATTATGGATAGAGACGCCTCACTGCGAGGCACCGGGGAGGCCATATTGATTTATGGATAGAGACGCCTCACTGCGAGGCACCGGGGGAGGCCATATTGATTTATGGATAGAGACGCCTCACTGCGAGGCACGGGGGAGGCCATATTGATTTATGGATAGAGACGCCTCACTGCGAGGCACCGGGGGAGGCCATATTGATTTATGGATAGAGACGCCTCACTGCGAGGCACGGGGGAGGCCATATTGATTTATGGATAGAGACACAGGTTATTTTAGCTTCTGGAAAGTGAAGCTTTACTGCCAGTTAGGACATGGAGGCGCACATGCTGTATAAGCACCCCTCAGGTAACTGGACTAGAGAAGGATGTGGCACATGGGATTGGGAACAGGCTGTTTATATAACTGTGACAGTAGGGGCGTTGCACCGTGAAAAAATGATTGATGGATTAAAGGAGCCAATCACAGCGCCATCTGTGATATTGGCCATAGTTACAGGCGCAGGTCACGCCCTAATTCCGCGTCACTGGCCCCGCCCCCACACGTCGCACTGTCTGGCAGCCGCGGCGGGTTTGACAGGAGAGCTGTGATGTAGTTCCGGCTGTGGCGGAGGGATCACTGCGGCCGTAGCTGGTAGAGTGCTCTCCCGGTAAGGATCCAAGGCGGGAACCGTGAGGAGAAGAGCGGCGGAGGGAGACATGGCGCGGGTCACCGTTAGGGACCAGGGCTGACGGCCGTCGCGCTCAGCCACCGCGGAGCCATGAAGCGTGGGCGGGGAGGTCAGGAGAAGCCGCAACACGCCGCCACGGGCGCCGGGCACCAGAGGAGGACAGCGGGAGCCGAGGAGCGGCTGAGCGGCGAGGAGCAGGTAACCAACGTCACGTGATCAGCCCGGGGATATGCCGGGGGAGGGGCTAGGCCGCGGAGCTCGCACTCTAACGGCCAGCTAGAGGCTCAGATAGCGCCAACCTAGGTCAGGATTGGCCCCGCCGCAAGGCATCATGGGAAATGGAGTCTGCAGCCGCAACCGGAATGGCAAAGATTAAGCCCTAGTGACCCGCATTGTCAGAGACCCCTCCCCCACCCTGTGCTGTGCCTGCCTGTGGGTGATATATATATATCTGTGTGAGGGGGGGGGGGTGATATGTCTGTGTGAGGGGGGGGGTGATATGTCTGTGTGAGGGGGGGGGTGATATGTCTGTGTGAGGGGGGGGTGATATGTCTGTGTGAGGGGGGGGTGATATGTCTTGTGTGAGGGGGGGGGGTGATATGTCTGTGTGAGGGGGGGGGTGATATGTCTGTGTGAGGGGGGGGGTGATATGTCTGTGTGAGGGGGGGGGGGTGATATGTCTGTGTGAGGGGGGGGGGTGATATGTCTGTGTGAGGGGGGGGGGGTGATATGTCTGTGGTGAGGGGGGGGGGATATGTCTGTGAGGGGGGGGGGTGATATGTCTGCGTTGGGGGGGTGATATGTTGTGAGGGGGGGGTGATATGTCTGTGTGAGGGGGGGGGTGATATGTCTGTGAGGGGGGGGTGATATGTCTGTGAGGGGGGGGGGGGATATGTCTGTGGGGGGGGGGGGTGATATGTCTGTGTGAGGGGGGGTGATAATGTCTGTGTGAGGGGGGGGGTGATATGTCTGTGTGAGGGGGGGGTGATATGTCTTGTGAGGGGGGGGTGATATGTCTGTGTGAGGGGGGGGGGTGATATGTCTGTGTGAGGGGGGGGTGATATGTCTGTGGGGGGGGGGGGTGATATGTCTGTGTGAGGGGGGGGGTGATATGTCTGTGTGAGGGGGGGGGTGATATGTCTGTGTGAGGGGGGGGTGATATGTCTGTGAGGGGGGGGGTGATATGTCTGTGTGAGGGGGGGGGTGATATGTCTGTGTGAGGGGGGGGGGGTGATATGTCTGTGTGAGGGGGGGTGATATTCTGTGTGAGGGGGGGGGGTGATATGTCCTGTGGTGAGGGGGGGGGTGATATGTCTGTGTGAGGGGGGGGGGGTGATATGTCTGTGTGAGGGAGGGGTGATATGTCTGTGTGAGGGGGGGGGTGATATGTCTGTGTGAGGGGGGGGGTGATATGTCTGTGTGAGGGGGGGGGTGATATTCTGCGTGGGGGGGGGTGAAATGTCTGTGTGAGGGGGGGGTGATATGTCTGTGTGAGGGGGGGGTG